>QLTV01002945.1:2377394-2388029 GCA_003457575.1 Thermophis baileyi | reverse complement strand
TCAAACTATTCTCCAAAGCACCTGAGGGTAGAACAAGAAGCAATGGGTGGAAACTAATCAAGGAGAGAAGCAACTTAGAACTAAGGAGAAATTTCCTGACAGTTAGGACAATTAATCAGTGGAACAGCTTGCCTCCAGAAGTTGTGAATGCTCCAACACTGGAAGTTTTTAAGATGTTGGATAACCATTTGTCTGAAGTGGTGTAGGGTTTCCTGCCTAAGCAGGGGGTTGGACTAGAAGACCTCCAAGGTCCCTTCCAACTCTGTTATTCTATTCTATTCTAACACTGTGAGGTACCCAAAATTGGCTTCTGGAGACCTTATTGTCAGTTTCTGTTCTCCAGATTAAGAGATGAACAAGCCACTGGTTTCCAAAAAGGAAAGATGATCTCTTCTTTTTATCATGCAGAACCTTCAAGACGATTCTTGGCCACTTGAACTTCACTTTGGAATTACTGGAGAAAGCAAGCCTGAGATAATACCAACAAAATGTGCACTTGGATAAGAAATGTCTTTGAACATGGTTCATTAGCCCCATTCCAGAGAAAATGAAAATGCCGCCAGAAGAAAGCAATAGCTTTAAGTAGTCCCAAGGGATCTTTGCAAGATTTTGGCAGCAGGAGGATGAAGTGGAGCCTTGCCAATATGAAGAACTGTTCTCGGGAATGTTCCTCAGTAGCCTGGCTCCTTATTTTGCTTTACAAGAAGATAAAAAACTTATTAGACTAACAAAAAAGAGAAAATTTGACTGGAGGCAGGCTCTTCCCCCAGAGCTTGGGATAAAAGGAGTGGTGGTCTTGTGTGCTATCTGGTTTTCCAACTGATGTGGGGGGCTTCAGACATTTGGGATTTTATCTGTATTTTTTTAGCTGTTTTCACCTAGAGTTGTTACAGAATTGGGTGGCCTTATAAATTTACATAAGCCAATAAAGTGGTAACCATTTTTAAAAATCCAGTCAAATGTCCAAACCTGAATGGCACAGATGGACTGCAAAATTATGCCAAGTACTTACACCCAGCACTGCTATTGCCAGCAACATCAAAATTTCTTACTCAAGAAAAGGACAGGTATAGGGGGATATGATTGAAAACATCTCATTCTGAAGAGCTTTCAAGAGCCATGGGATATTTTCCTGCCTTTGCCATACCCACATATTATGAGCTATTACATTATATCTACCGTACCAAGCATCAGGTTGAGTTCATATAGTATGACATTGTCCAGAATCAGTACATTGTTAAAAGTGACAGAAAACAATGCTGGAGAATTTTGTCCTTCCATTTTTGTCTTTCTAGAATAGTGTCCAGTGGGGAATGATACATGGAAAGGAAAATTATTAGACTTCAGGACATGAACAAATTGTGCATTTTGCCATCCTAAGGTGCCTTGCTGACACTTCTAATAGCATGAAAGCTGTTACTTTTTTGTTATAAACCATATCTGAGTTTTGGTAACACACAAACCAGATAACTGAAAAGGAAGGTCCTGCATCTGGGGCAGATGTTTTGAAGGATAAAAAATACATTTAGGAAATACATCTGACTTAAACAATAAGTTATCTAATATGCTCCAAAAAGATTACAATCCAATTATTTCATGCTCCCAAATGTTTTGAAATATATAAATTTTAAATTCATTTAGTAGATTTAAAATATAATTAAGATGAATTAATCTGAGTATTGGAGAACAGTGTATACTTTTTTTTTAAGTTCAATTGCTTTGAAGCCAAAGAAAGTTATTTCCTTCCAGAAAACATACTAGCTAATGTTGTTTCAATATAGATTAATACCTACAAACTTACAGGAAACAAGATTTATATAAAGCTGAACAGATAGCTTTGCCAATGCTACAAATTGTAACACAGCTTTGAAAATGTTATGAAAAGGAAGTGTATGCTAACAAATTGCAGTATTCATAATCCATAAAAGGGTCTCTGCACAGCTGCAGAGAACATTAGGGCTACAGAAATACATTAGAGCAGATTTTTCACAACTAGCCCTGTCATGTACTTTGGTTTGTCAATGAAAATGGAACTGTACAACCTTGCAGAAATGTCCAGTTATATAAAACCTAAAATAAAAAGCTAAATTGTTTAAGAGCCACTCATGCGTTTATCCAACTTTGCCATGATTGTTTTTATGGGTTACCACTTAAAATCCAAACTAGCACTGGATGGAAGTTGGAACTCTAGTAAGATACGTACATGTACAGGTCATATCAAAATTAACATATCAACAATGTTCATAGCAGATTGGTGAAAAATCAAAGAAATATCCCAGAACAACTTGACTCTACACTGAACGTATGGGTTACTTGGAATAAGTGGATACGGCAAACATCCAGATTACAAATGGTGGCACCGATATCCCAGAGAATCCTCTCTACTCACTGTCTACTCAATTCACCCCAGATGAGATCAGTTTACAAAGCAAGACACAGTCTACTCTACCAGACCTGTCCGGTTAGGATAAACCCAAGCAAAGTTATCCTATCGATTCCCATATCTGCTTCATAATGAAGTATTTATACCAGTATTCCACCACCTCTGACTTTTTTACTCACAGGTTTTTCACTATGGAAAATGAGATCTTTGCCCATAAATGAGATTCAATTCTGCTTTCAGATAAACAAAGTATATGAAAATACATCTTGCCTTGACAAGATGCATTAGTGAGAGAGAAAAAATATGAACAAGCAGGAAGACTCAAGTCCCATCTGGCACTGGCACTTGCACAACATCTGCCCAACAACTTTAACATCAATTCCCAATGGAGAGCCAAATGGGTCACTGAATGTCCAGTTACAGGAAGACATATAAATGACCCCACAAAAAAGGTGCCAGGCTTTGAACTACCACGTCAGCAGTGGGCAATCCTGAATAGGATTTGTACCTCACATGGCATCTGCCAGGATGCTCCTGTATAAATGGGGGCTTAGGATCCTCCCCTCAGTGTGACTGCAGGATCCCATGTCAAATTGTAGATCACATCATGACCGGCTATAAGCTGAGGGCCTATACTGGTCCAGTATCTGAATTTTTTAATAAAAATGATGCTGCACTTCAATGGCCTAGAGACATTGATATTTGAACATAGATCTTTTTAACATTTATATTTTATTGGATTCTACTAATCTAGTTGAAATGTTAATTTATATTGCTAGTCCATGTATGATATGCCATATGCTAAATAAATAAATAAATAAACCCTATCTAACTTCATGGATATCTGCAAAAGTTGTGCTGCAATAAATGTTTGAAATATCTCCCCAGCTCCTCTTTTAAAAGTTAACAAAGTTAGAAAAAAGGACAGCACAGTAGCTTCCAGTTTATCAACCAAAGATCCTGTAGAGTGGTTATGAACGTAGAATTGGAAGGTACCTTAGAGGACATCTAGGTAGTCCAACTCCCTGGAGATAAAGCAATGGAGCTATTTTAAAAATAAATATTTTGAAGTCTTTAAATAAATAAATAAATAAATAAATAAATAAATAAATAAATAAATAAATAAATAAATAAATAAATAAATGTATTTTATTTAAAGTACACATAAAACTAACCTAAGGATATGGATTCATAATCATAAAGCCAGCTTCTGGATCTCTGTGAAAAGTCATTATTGTAAGAAGCTAGATACACATGTTCATAACCTAAAGGGGCAAGAACTTATTAGTTTATAGCAGGGGTCCCCAAACTCTTCAGCTCATCAACCAGTTTATGAAATTTCAGATTATTCTTCAACTTCTAAACATTTATATGAAAATAATGTAATAACTAGTACATCATGAGCCATGGTGGCACGGTGGTTAGAATGCAGTATTGCAGGCAAACTCTGCTCACTACCAGGAGTTCCATCCTGACCAGCTCAAGGTTGACAGCCTTCCATCCTTCTGAGGTTGGTAAAATGAGAACCCAGATTGTTGGGGGAAAATATGCTGATTCTGTAAACCGCTTAGAGAGGAATGTAAAGCACTGCTATTGCTATTGCTATCCAAGAATTAAGGTTGGTAGACATTCCCAATGTGCTCTATTTCAGAAAGGAACTCCTTCTCAAATGTGGTGTCTCCTTTAGGAGATAGTTCCTCTTTCTGTCTATTGTTTTTAAGCACCATGATGCCTGCCGCATGTTTGTTTTTAATACTACTCTGGATTTTGTTAGTTTATCCTAATAGGACTTTTAATTTTGTTGCCTCTGCTTTGGGAGCTAAAGTTTTAGGATGTCAATATTTTAAATAAATAAAATCTAATTTGGTTCTCATTTGCTCTTCCGCAGAATCCCTTATTACTGAATTCAAGTAATAAATGCCTAAGAATGTCAGAGCCAGATATATTCTTTATAGCACAAGAGAAAACTGAGACTCCATAATTAATGGCAAGGAATGAAGGGTAAATAAAGTCTAAATAAATAAATAGATGTTAAACAAAGAGGTTGAGACTCTAGAAAAAAAAGTGCAAAGAAGAGCAACAAAGATGATTAGGGGACCAAAGACTAAAACATATGAAGAACGGTTGGGTATGTCTAGTTTAATGAAAAGAAGGACTAGGGGTGACATGATAGCAGTGTTCCAATATCTAAGGGGCTGCCACAAAGAAGAGGGAGTCAAGCTATTCTCCAAAGCACCTGAATGCAGGACAAGAAGCAATGGATGGAAACTAAACAAGGAGAGAACCAATCTAGAACTAAGGAGAAATTTCCTGACACTTAGAACAATTAATCAGTGAAATGGCTTGCCTCCAGAAGTTGTGGGTGCTCCAACATTGGAGGTTTTTAAGAAGAGAATGGACAAGCACTTGTCTGAAATAGTACAGGGCTTCTTACTTGAGCAGGAGGTTGGACTAGAAGACCTCCAAGGTCCCTTCTAACTTTGTTATTCTGTTTAGTTTCATTACAAGTTTCATTTTAGTTTCATTTTAATCCTCATAACCTTTGTCCTAAGTCCATGATGGCGAACCTATGGCACACGTGCCACAGGTGGCACACGGAGCCATATCTGAGAGCATGCGAGGCGTTGCCCTATGTCAGCTCCAGTATGCATGCGCGCGCTGGCCAGCTGATTTTTGGCCTTGGGGAAGGCCGTTTTTGCCCTCCGGAGGCTTCAGGAGGCTTCCCTGAAGCCTCCAGAGTGTGAAAAACGGCCCAATGGGCAAACCGGAAGTTTGGAAAAACGGACTTCCGGTTTGTCCGTTGGGCCATTTTTCGCCCTCCGGAGGCTTCAGGAGGCTTTAGGAGGCCCAACGGGCAAACCGGAAGTTCGGAAAAACAGTTTCCAAACTTCCGGTTTGCCTGTTGGGCTGTTTTTTGCACTCCGGAGGCTTCAGGGAAGCCTGAGGGTGAAAAACAGCCCAATGGGGGGGTGCATGTGCAGGGGGGCGCATGCGCAGTGTGGCGTGCATGAGGGGGTTGTGTGCTGGCACACGCATGCGCTAGTGCGTGCACACACTCCCATTTTTGGCACGCAAGAAGAAAAGGTTCTCCATCACTGTCCTAAGTGATATAAAATACATGTGATGGGTTACATGCAGCCCTAAACTTACAACTATTTGTTTAGTGACTGTTCAAAGTTACAAAAGCACTGCAAAATTGACTTAATACTGGTTTTCACATTTAGGACTGTTGTAGTCATGTGATCAAAATTCATGCACTTGGCAACTGACATGTATTTATGACAGTTGCACTGTCCCAGGGTCATGTGATCACCATTTGTAACCTTCCCAGCTGACTTCCGCCAAGCAAAGTTGATGGGGGAAATCATATTCACTTAATGATTGCATGATTCACTCAACAACTGCAGTGATTCATTTAACAACTGTGGCAAAAAAAGGTCGTAAAATGGGGCAAAACTCAACAACTGCCTTGTTTGGCAATGGAAATTTTGGGCTCAATTGTGGTCGTAAGTCGAGGACTATCTATAGCACTATAGCCTAGATTCTATTCCCATCTGATCTTCTTCTTCTTTCACCTCAGAGTGCCTCCCTGCTGGTCTATAGTCACAAGTTTATTATTTAAATAATCTGCTGGACAAAATAAAAATGTTTATTTCCATTCTAATTAATAAAAAAAACATAGAGAACATAAAAACATCAGATTTGGCTATAAGTATTTTTGGACTTTCTGATAACACATACCTGTCTTGAGACTGTTTACAATATTATTATCTACATATGGAAAGCTTCCCATTTATCCTTTGACTCCTATGGCTGTGAGGAAAATTTCTGAAATTGATTCAGAGCCAGGCATCATTTAAACTGCCTGGGAGACACATGGATTATAATAGGTTACCATAAACTTGCTTTATAGAAATCAAGACAAATGCCCAAAGAGAAAACATACAAAAACACCCTAAGTAAAACTGTCTTATACATATTAAAGGGGAAAAAATGGCTGTAAAGTTGTTGTAGGTAATAGAAGATATACATTAACCTTTATTGCAATGAAACAAAGGCTTTAAAGATAGCACATACATTTTAAACCGAAGACCACCCAAACCAGCTTTTTAGTTTAAATTTAAGCATCCTGCGTAAATTATTTCATATGGAACATTCCTTTGACATATTATCCATTGTTTCTTAGGACTTTTATAGCCCTGGGTTGCCTACCCTTCTTCAAGTCCTTGAGCATTTAAATGACATTGGAAGCAGTTACTTTCAGCTCAATACAGAGAATTTGTAGAAGTCAAAGAAGATACATTCAGAGGCTGGAAAATAGAATGAGTTCAGTTCAATTCTATCAGGCTGTTAACATAGGTAATTTATTGCTTGGTGTCCGGTACTAAAGAAGAGTACATACCGGATGATGGAGCAACCTGTCACCTGAAATACTGAGGAAAAGAAGTCAAGTTTGGTGACAGAAATCATCAAGCGATGTATAGCAGCACTGGCTAAATATTTACTCTCCAGGAAGATTATCAAAGGAGTGACATCTCCTTTGGATCAAGTTTGTCTCCTGTAACTTAGTGGACAATATAAAAATGATTTATTACTGGCTTCTTTTTCTTGTTTATTTCCTAATCTAGTCTACAACCTTGGGATTGACTGGTGATTTGCTAGTCTCACCCTTCTTAGCTTCCAAACCCAAATAAAGCTGGCCAAAAATTACTACTAGTTGCAGCTTCAAGCCAGCTAGGCATTCCACATCTGGGTTGCAAAAATCTGAATAACTACTAGATAGCATAATACAACTAAGAATGTTCTGTACCTCTTTACTGCCTTCTAAATAGCTCTAATTTCCAACTGATTCTCCAATCTGTTATCACGGAGCAGTGTGGTGGCCTAGTGATGAAGATGCTTGCTTCCCACTTGGAAGGTTGAGAGTTCAATCCTAGGTAGCAGCAGAAGTTTCTCTCCTCAGGCGCAAAGAAAAAAACTCTGCTGCAACTCCATGTAGGCATCAGGAAGGGCATCCGGCCAGTAAATGCTCATCTTCATCCAGTTGCCCCAACTCTACCCCAAATAGGGACTAGAGAGTCATAAAATGGAAGTTTTCTCCAATCTAGTATCAGAAGGTTTGATAATTAAAATAAAAGTTGGGTAATGGTAATCATATTCTATGAAGAACTACATTTCCAAAAGAATCCATTTGTTGAGAATTCTATACCATGACAGTGGTGGGAAGTGCTGAAACAACTGTTGGCAGCATTCAAGCCAAAAACAGGGGGAGCCAAAGTCCAACTTTTTTTACACAACAGCCTACTAAAAACTGGAAAACATCCCTTCTGCCAGAGATCTAAACGGTTTTTTTTCTAAGTTTCTATTGAAGCATTATTTTTTTCTATTTTTAGACTATTAAGTAAAAAATGTGGAAAGTAAGATACTGCTAAAAATTGAGAACTGCCTATTTTTAATCCCTAAATCTAGAAATAGATGCAATAACAAATATATAGAAATTGATACAAAAAGGCTATTGTAATCTTACTCCTTTTGTAATGGGCAATTATCTCTTTAGTTCTTTCAAGTCTAACTTAATTTTACAGTAATTAATTCCTTTTTCCCCATACCTTGAGAGAGAAAAGGAAGAGATCAAAGTTTTCTGTCCAGATCATCGATCCTCTCAATTGGCTTTTTGGTGCCTTCCTACCAAAACATGTACATTTTCCCCTCCATTAAATCAGCTGCCAATCCATCCATAACACAAACTCCAAAGCTGAAGTAGGTATGGAATTGCTCTCTCTATATTACCAGGAAAGGATATCAATCTTTCTCCCTCATAAAGGAATCATGCTGAGCATTTATCTTAGTCTGAGTAATAAAATGTTTTTGTTTTTGTTTTTGCAAAAATTCATTCTCTATGTTAGCCAATGCCAGTAAGTCAATGTGACAGCTAGGGAGAAATTTGTCCTATTTTTTTCCCCAAGACATGGATGTTGTGCATTTAACAAAAACACACACAAAAGAACCTCTAACTTGGGAGTTAGACAAATGACAAATATCTTCGGGGGTGTCTCTCTCTGTGTGTGTATATACATATATATAGCGTTTCTATCATTTTGCAGGCAGATTGGTTCTGTCCCTTTCAAAACTTTTAATTCATCCCCTGCAGATGAAATCTCTAATTCAGCCAAAAGCAATGGCTTGTTTGTTTGATTTTATAAAAAAAAAAAAAAGTCAACACTTAGGGTTTAAAGTCATGTCAAGAAAACCATCAAAATAAGGAAGAGAACGTCCAGGAGAAAGAGTCAGCAATCATTGGCTCCACTTTCTAAAAAAAAAAGGGAATATCAAACAAAGGAGAAGTCAGAAGGTCACAAAAGGGGATCTCGTGAGCCCAGCACACTGCAACCATCATAAATATGAACCATTTGCCAAGCATCCGAATTTTGGTCCCATGACCATGGGGATGCTGCAATGGTCGTAAGTGTGAAAAACGATCATAAGTCACTTTTTTCAGTGCCATTGTAATTTTGAATGGCCACTGAATGACCCGTTGTAAGTCTAGGACTACCAGTACAAGTAGTCCTCGACTTACAACAGTTCATTTAGTGACTGTTCAAAGTTACAACAGCACTGAGAAAAGTGACTTAGGACCGTTTTTCACACTTACGACCTTTGCAGCATCCCATGGTTATGTGATCAAAATTCAGATGCTTGACAACTGGTTCCTATTTTATGACTGTTGCTGTGTCCCAAGGTCATGTGATCACCTTTTGCGACTTTCTGACAAGCAAAGTCAATGGGGAAGCCAGATTCATTTACTAACTTATCAACTGCAGTGATTCACTTAACAACTGAGGCAACAAAGGTCGTAAAATGGTGCAAAACTCACTTAACAAATGTCTCACTTAGCGATATCAGTTTTGGGCTCAATTGTGGTCATAAGTCAAGGACTACCTGTATATAGTTCCACTTTAAATATCTTTTGATTGAAAGATATTTAGCAGTCACAAAACTGACATCCAGAGAGGTTAACCTATCCTTCTTATGCCACATAGACCCAGGGAATATTCATTCCGAACTTTCATGTGTGCCAGAAAAGAAAATTGTTTGTGCCAATGGCTGCTTTCCTCTTGGAGGTGATAACTTTAAAGGGGAGGGGTGTTTTTCTGGCTTAAGAGCAGGAAGAAACACTGAGGAACCTCTACCCTCCAAGCATCACAACTCCGATACTGATTTTTCAAAGACTGCATGAAATACAACATTGTGTTTCATCTATTATCTACTTTGGTTTGGTGTGCCAAATAAACACACAAAGACTGACTAACCTGTGGAAAGGTTTCTACCAATTCCACATCTTTTGCATTCCTGAACAGAATACGTGTTGACAGAGACAAGAAATCTCTACAAAATAGTTTTAAAACTGAACTGGATAGGTGGTATAATTTAATTATTTTAACTGTCATTTCTTGCTCCACCTCGGGGGAATTTCTGGTGAGTTTTTTCTTTTTCTTGACAAGCAAGAAGATATAATTTCTTTTGACAAAACTCTTCTTAAAACTGTTATGCCTGGGTAAAACTGTATGACGGAATTTGTTGTCATGTGTGCTAGATAAAACTGATTATCATTTTGAGTGCATGTCAGATAATTTTATTCTGGGATAGAGCAGCTTCACGCACTGTATAGAGGCAAACCTGTGCTTTTTGGCCACATAAAGGTACAGCCAATCCAGATATTCGTTAGTTGGCTCTACTCACCACTTTGCTGGGGGGAGGGGGTTATTGGCGTATTAGTTGATTGATTGATTGATTGATTGATTATGTACTATGAAGGTGATATCAACTCTTAGCAACTTTATAAAACATATAAAGAACAGTTGCTGGAACTGGATATGTCTAGTCTTATGAAAACAAGGACTAGGGGTGACATGATAGCAGTGTTCCGATATCTCAGGGGTTGCCACAAAGCAGAGGGAGTCAAACTATTCTCCAAAGCACCTGAGAGCAGAACAAGAAGCAATGGGTGGAAACTAATCAAGGAGAGAAGCAACTTAGAACTAAGGAGAAATTTCCTGACAGAACAATTAATCAGTGGAACAACTTGCCTCCAGAAGTTGTAAATGCTCCAACACTGGAAGTTTTATTTTATTTATTTTGTCAAGCGTATATATGATTACGAACAAAGTATAAACAGAGTATAAACATGTTTGTGAATATATAAGTACAAGCATGGTTACGATTACAAGAAATTTTACAAATATATGGGTACA
>QLTV01002945.1:2362115-2377253 GCA_003457575.1 Thermophis baileyi | reverse complement strand
TATCAGATAATTTTGTGTGCTACACTTAGGTCAGATCGAAGGTGGCGTAGTTCTAAGTTTTCTAGTCCCAACATTTCAAGTCTGGTTGCATAAGGTATTCTGTTGAGAACAGAGGAATGTAATACTCTTCTAGTGAAATATCTCTGGACATTCTCAATTGTGTTAATGTCTGATATGTAGTGTGGGTTCCAGACAGATGAGCTGTATTCGAGAATTGGTCTAGCAAATGTTTTGTATGCTCTGGTTAAAAGTACAATATTACCGGAGAAGAGATTAAGTTTTAATCTCTTTTTTAAGATTTAAGATTTTTTTTAAGATTTAAGTTTTTAAGAAGAGATTAGATAACCATTTGTCTGAAGTGGTGTAGGGTTGGACTAGAAGACCTCCAAGGTCCCTTCCAACTATGTTATTCTATTCTATTCTATTCTATTCTATTCTATTCTATTCTATTCTATTCTATTCTATTCTATTCTATTATTCTATTCTATTCTATTCTATTCTATTCTATTCTATTCTATTCTATTCTATTCTATTCTATTCTATTCTATTCTACATAGATAAACCTTATCCAAGATGATCTGGGTTCCACTTGCCCCCACCAAGTCTTCCAACAGTATATGCATTGCCATTGTAACTGTGTCCATCCTCTTCCCCCCCTCCTCCTTCCCACTTTTCTCAGCATTGTAGAGTTCTCAAAAGTGCTTGTTCTTCTCATAATATATCCATAATATGATAATTTTAATCTGGGCATATATCCTTCAAGTTAAAACTCTAGATGTACAAGTCCCAAATCAAGGTAAAACACAAGAACAAAACCAACTATTTTCCATTATATGAACTTGGCTCACCATTTTCAAGGAGAACATCAGTAATCACTTTGAAGACAACAAAGGATTTCAGAGAGCTGTTAAAAAAAGACAAGGGGCAGAATTACAGTGCAGTCCCAACTACATTTCCCTTTTTGCAATTTAGAGCTTTAGCATTCCAGTCTCCCACTACAAGCAGTACATCTTTCAGATTAAACTTGACCATAAAACTCATCAACTTCCTTTCCTCTTACATCAATAGCTGAAGCATAAACATGGATAATTGTCATATCAAACGATTATCCATAAAGTCTACATGATATTATTCTGTCATTGATTGTATTATAGGCATGTACTGATTTTTGAAAACAACATTGTTTTTCCTAAGTCGTAAATGGTATGATCTCACTGAAAATGTCCAATTTCAGGCCATTTTAATTCTTTGATGTCTAAGATGTCAATCTATCCTCCATTCATTTCAACTTCCACTCTGTTTAGCTTTCCTATGTTCATGCTTTTTACTTTCTGGGTTCCGACTGCAATTCTGTCTTTGCAACTTTGAACTTTCTTTTCCTGCATGACAACATCAATAACTAGACGTGTTAAAGATCTTGCCTAAAAAGAACACAAGGAGATAAATTACCTTTGGAGTTTTTGCAGCCTCATTTACAGAGTACATACAGTAGATTCTCACAGATGGAATTGCTCTCTAAATAACAGCATTTCTGGTCCCTCAGCTTACTAATGTATTGGCTTATAAACTGAGTTGGGTCCAGAAGAGTACCTAAAACAGTTCTTTTTGCAGTGAGGAGGTCTATAGAAATGGGATCCTGTTCCTCAGGGATCAGTTGCAAGGGGAGGGGGGCTGGGAGAGTTTCTAGAATAGCATAATAAGGGATGATGCAGGGGCTATCAACAAATATTGTTTCCCAATTGTCTCAAAGGTGCTTTTTTAAAAGGCAACTGGACCAGGGGTGGGTTCCCCCCGGTTCGGACCGGTTCAGCCAAACCGGTAGCAGCCCGCTGGTGATGTCACAATGATGTCACCAAACCGGATCGGTCGGTGCCGGTCCGTGGGGGCCGCCATCTTTTTTTTGAACTTTTTTTGAATTTATTTTTATTTATTTTTTAATTTTTTTTTGCATTTTTTTTCCTTCTGAGCATGTGCAGAAGCTGACTTCCGGCACTGTGCATGCGGTCACCATCTTTTTTTTTTTTTTGCTTTGTTTTTTTTCAGATTTTTTGTTACTGCGCATGCGCTCGCAAAGTGCGCACGCGCCCATGAGGCGCGGGAGGGAGCGAACCGGCAGCGAGGTAAGTTGGAACCACCCCTGAACTGGACTGTTTTTCCTTCAGGACCTGGATGACTGAGAATTTCAATAGACATGTAGCCATGCACTTTGGGATGAACATTCCAGTTGCTTTTTGAAAAAGCACCTTTGAGACAACTATGACCTGGATGACTAAGAATCTCCACAGACATTTGTTTCTCTGTTGGGGAATTTCTTCTGGGTTCCAGATCCTTCTGTTATTAAAGAAGTGCTCGTGCAATGAATAATCCTGATACCTGATAAGTAAATAAATAAATTAGATAAATCCTAATAAATGATAAAATAAGATTTACATAAAGACACTGCATTGATGGATCTTAGTCAAGATTCTTTCATTCTTGCTCACACCTATTCTCCGTGTAATACTTCTGTTACAGCTCAGTTAGTGGGTTGCTGGTTGTTGGGCGGGTTTTTTATTTTTTGGTACTCTGGTTGCCTAGCATTTTAAAGATTGACTAGAATTAAAGACATCTGTATTTGCATACAGATGCAGCTGGTTAGACTGACATTTACACATGTAAATTAGATGTTCAGTTGTCATGTCATGCACATGTCTAGTCAGATGCCAATGTTTAGAGGTGGAGATCCATAAATATATCTCCCAAAGACTCTCCTCACAGCTCCAGAATAATATATTCATTTACATGATGCATAGTGCTCAAATATCAGGCCCATGCTATTTACACACACACACACACACACACACACTGATAAATGGAAATGGTTGAAAACAGTAGAACAATGTTTAAAATTTCACCTCCACAGAAAATGCATCATCTTATAATCCAAGATGAAGTCTGGAGATTCACTAGGAAGGGTTTTTTCCTAATTGCAGCCTTGAAGTCATCTGTGATATTTTTTTTCAAATCATAGGCAGTTAAGATTAGCTGATATTGTGTGTCTTTGTGTTTGTGTGTATTGCTTGCCTCCCCCTTCCACTTTCAACTCCAAGAATGTGGAGGGAATTTCCATTGTTCAAAATATTTCCATATATACACATATTGATGGTTCCTGAGTATCTCTGTCTTTGCTTCTCTGCTTAATATATTGCATATGTATCTAGTTACAATAGACGTAATTGTTGACTGTCTTTCTCATATGCCTGCCATGACTACTCCCATATGAGATACATCTTCTGAGAGTTGTAAAATCCCTTACATCAATCAGTAGGCTTTGATTCATGAACTATTATGTCTCCAGAAATAGCAACATTCTCAAGGATGCTGATAATGGGTCTGTTTACAATTTTCCCCATCTGAAGTGAGATGCAGGTTCAGACAGAATCAACGCATTGGCATTCATACTTTACAAAGGCTAAAAATCCTCTGTTTTAAAATATTCTCCTTCCAGTAACATAGGAGCCCAGATTCCTTTGTACTTTTAATCAGGTGTAAGACAATTGTTATTAGTGATGAAATGGGTGTGTGTATTCAATCTCTGTATTTATTTTTTATTTATTTATTTTATAAAATTTATATGCCGCCCAACTCCCGAAGGACTCTGGGCGGCTTACATCATAACCACGTATAAGAACCCTGTGGTTGATCCTCTTGACATTTTTTATTCTTTTACAATATTAATACTACCACTACTACTACTATTACTATTACTGCTATTACTGCTATTACTACTATGTCTGTGTTGGAAGCACCTACCAAAGTGCTTATGGGTTGAAAGGATTAGACAATGACATCACCGTTGCCCAGGAGATGCCTGAGGGGGCTCCATTCATATCCCTGTTATTTTCCCACCAAAGTGGTACCTATTTATCTACTTGCATTTGTAATGCTTTTGAACTGTTAGTTTGGCAGGATCTTTTATTGTAAAAGTCTAGTGATTCATTATAACTTGCTAGTCAGACCCTCTCCAATTGTTGGAGTGTTTTTAGGTGAGTTTTTCTACAATTATAAGACAGTGATTGTCAGCCCCACTACATGGACTAGGTCAGGAAATCAACTCCACAGGAAGACTAAAATTGAGATTGGCTGTAATAACAGAACGTTGCAAGTCTGATTGTGCCATACTTCCTCCTCCTCCTTAAAGTTCAGTAGGGAGGTGTCTGCCTGAACAGCTTCTGAACATTATCTTGCATTTCTGGACTTTTAAAAAAAATATTTTGGCCCCTTTTGCTTAAGCAGTGGGTTTTACATATCTCCATCAAGATTATATTCCTTACTTTCTACAGTGTAGCGAGTAAGATTAAAAACTAATCTAATCAAATCCTTAGCAAATTAGAGATCTGCAGTTGTATTTTCTTCAATCAAAATGGTTTCATTGTGGATAAATAAGCCTTATATCTTTATGATTGATCAGGATGTGTCTCTGTCCAAATATAGACAAAAAAACAATCTAGTTGTTACATTGCAGGGAACTTTTGATGATATAAATTTAGACTGTGTGGGTGGCTTGCTTACAAAGGTGTGATAGAATGAGTCTCCTAAACATAACATTTTTAGAACATTATTATCAAAATATTTATGACTACAAGTTATGCAGTGAAACCAAATGGTTTCTAAAAGGTAACATAGATGTGATGATAATTACATGAAAGCAGATGTGCTTTCATTAATGTCCATATCTTTAAAATATAAATAACTACGTGAAGGAGGTTCCTTTTCCTTCAAAGTCCTGATGCATTTTGGATGGAATAATTGTCAAGGCATGATATTATTGTCCTTTCTCGTGTTATTAATCAGATTGTTTCCTGTTTTCCCCCCTCAAAAATGTCATTAAAGGCACAAAATAATGCCTTAAATCTTCTCCTAAATCTTATCAAGGAGGAATTGCATCCAGTTTTGTTCGTCACGATATAAAAAAAGATGTTGAGACTGTAGAAAGAGTACAGAGAAGAGCAACAAAGATAATTAGGGGACTGGAGGCTAAAACATATGAAGAATGATTGCAGGAATTGGGTGTGTCTAGTTTAATGAAAAGAAGGACTGGGGTGACAGGATAACAGTGTTCTAATACTTAAGGGTCTGCCATAAAGAAGAGGGGGTCAACCTATTCCCAAAGCACCTGAAGGCAGGACAAGAAGCAATGGATGGAAACTAATCAAGGAGAGAAGCAATCTAGAACCAAGAAATTTCCTGACAGTTAGAACAATTAATCAGTAGAATGAGTTGCTTCCAGAAATTATGAGTGCTCCAACAATGGAGGTTTTTAAGAAGAATTGGACAATCATTGTCTGAAATGATATAGGGTTTCCTGTTGGACTAGAAGACCTCCAAGACTTCCAACTCTGTTGTTCTGTTGCTAATTAATTCTGTTACTAATAAATTGGCTTCAGTTCCAGCATGTGCTGCAAAACATAGACCCCTCCCTGGAAAAACATTGATGTCAAACATATCTGCGTATCAGAAGATCTAAGGGTATGCACCAGGGGTGGGTTCTAACTTACCCCGCTGCCAGTTCGCTTCCTCCCGTGCTGCGTGGGTGCGCCATGTGGGTGGGCCATGTGGGTGCACCGCATGGGCACACCACGTGGACGCATGCGCGCTTTGCATGTGCGTGCATGCACAGTGCAAAAAAATAAAAGAAATCCCCCCAAAAAAGCCAAAAACAAGATGGCGATGCATGCACAGTGCCGGAAACTCAGCTTCTGCACATGCGCAGAAGAAAAAAACCTGGAAAAAATCCCCCCCCAAAAAAAATTCAAAAAAAATTCAAAAAAAATAAAAAAATTCAAAAAAAAAGATGGCGGTGTCCACGGACCGGCACTGACCGAACCGGATCCGTGATGTCATCATGATGTCACCAGAGGGTCACTACCGGTTCAGGCAAACAGGTCTGAACTGGGAGGAACCCACCTCTGGTATGCACATACTGTGCAGGAGTAAGTGGTTTTGCATGTTATTTGGCTTCAGAAATCTAGAAGGAAACCCTTTACTGCATGCCCCAAAATTAAGTTTCTGCATCTATAGAATGCTTTCTGCATCTAAATCTAAACATTTTCATAGTTATGTATCATATTCATAAAGAAACAGATATTTCCTCGAATAGCTGGAACAGGGTTTTCATTTGTAGGTGCAGTCATCTTCAAATTGTTTCTAGAGAATTGAGAGTGAAAACTGTAGTAGTGTGAAAGTGTCTTGAGTTAATATTGCGTTCAAAACAGATTTTGGACTCTATCAAGGTGACTAAAACTAAGATATATTTTAAGTGGTTATTTTGAGAATAGACAAGCCAAATTTATTAAGATTCACCCATTTTGTGGCTTCTTAGTTACTGTCTAACAGTTATATTGGGGTTTCACTCAGGGAGACACAGTCAAGTTTCAGCTGCATAGCCTTCTGAGAGACAGGCATTTCTATTAGTTCATGCATTAGTCTGCACAGTGCAATCGCACATGGAATGGGACAACTTGCCACAACCAACTCGCCATGGGACAATTTGCTGTGGGACAATTTAACAATTCTATTTAATTATTTAAAATAAATTAAAAATATGTTAATTTTTGCCATTCACATTTCAATCTGTCCCTCCTTTTGCATCCTTTCTTTAATTATTCTATTCCACCATTTCTTTGATATTAGTGTAACTCTTGTCCCGCAGTGAGTTGTCCTGTGGCAAGTTGGCTGTGGCGAGTTGTCCGGTAATGAGTTGGTTGTAGCAAGTTGGCCATTGCAAGTTGGCCATTGCAAGTTGGCCATGGCGAATTGTCCCATATGGCTCTGTTCAAAAGTAAGTCTCACTGAGTTCAATAATACTTAAACTAAGATTTATAAAATCTTATATTACAGTACTTTATATAAGTCATATATATTTGAAACTATAAAAACTAGTTTGATGTAATGGTTAAGGTATCAGGCTAGAAATCAGGAGACTGTGAGTTCTAGTCCTGGCGTAGGTACAAATCCTGTTGAGTGACCTTGGGCCAGTCACTCTTTCTCAGCCCTAGAAAACAGGTCTCCCATCTTTCTTCTCCTAAAATGTAGACAGCATCGCATATACAGTATTTTAACAGCAGTGTCACAAGATGTGGCTCAATATTCAGCACTTCACTGCCTGAGTCCAAGTAAGTTGGCTTCTTCTTATTCTATTTCATGGTGAGTAGTCTAAATGGAAGAATAGTTGGATCTTTTTTCAGAACCAACCATGGATGTGTCCACCACAGCTAAAGGCAGCTTATCTTACTAAGTGAACAGAAGGCTGTACTCAGCTCTCAGTAAGTTCCCTGTGTAATTGTCCCATTGTAAAGCCAGCCCTGGCTGTTAAAGATAAAAGTGCAATCTTATCACAAAACTATGGGTAACATTCAATGACTTTTGATATTTTCATTTGTGTAGTTCTGGGCAAGCAAGAACCACAGAACAGAAGCTGCAATGAGCAGTTAAAGGCTGGAGCTGGGGGAATGGTAAGCAAACAAATTGCTTATTTGATTTCCAGATAATTTTAAAAGAGGGAAAAATAGTTATGATAGCAGCAAGTAATTGAATTGTAAAGACAGAAGCACAGATGGATAACAACTCCCTTTCTCATTTGTTCGTGAAACTTCCCTAAATGAAATTCACAACAAAATGTGAAAATCTGCAAAGCATCATTAATTTCAAGAGATCAAAGTAAGATTTTAAACAGGAACTATGAAATTGTTTCAGAGTCTATGCTTCTGATGCCTTTCCTATTTCATCTAATTAACAATAAAACAGATGTCCCGTGACACAATCATTTTTTTTCTATCCAGTAAAGCTCATACAATCTAAAAATGCCAGTCCTTTCACATGTGTAACTTAAATGTCACTGCAGACAGTTGATGCAATTTGAAGATAAAAGCAAAGCAAATTATTGTTGTTGTCTAAATAACTGCAGGGGGTCATCAATTCAAGGTGTGTGCCTCTGGAGAAAATGAGTTTTGTTCTATGCCGTTATTTTCCTGACAGGAAACAAATTAAATCAGTGCCATTTTCTTTTTCACTCGTTTTTCTTTTACAGCCGTGGCTGCTGCAGACATCTGAAAGGAGTATAGCATTTCGGTGCACAGATTCCCTCTGAAATTAGGCATCTGCATCAGGGATGAAATCCAGCAGGTTCTGACAGGTTCTGGAGAACCGGTAGCGGAAATTTTGAGTAGTTCAGAGAACCGGCAAACACCACCTCTGGCTGGCCCCAGAGTGGGGTGGGAATGGAGATTTTGCAGTATCCTTCCCCTGCCACGCCCACCAAGCCACACCACGCCCACCAAGCCACGCCCACAGAACCAGTATTAAAAAAATTTGGATTTCACCACTGCCCATAACATCCCAGACAAATGGCTGCTCAAATTATCCTTGAAAACGTCCTCGTGGCTTCAGACTAGTAATGTTCACAATGATAAAATTCCTCATTTCAAGTTTGGATCGTACTCTATTAAGCTTCCACCCATTTTGAGTTGTTCGAAGAACCGGCAAATACCACCTCTGGCTGGTCCCAGAGTGGGGTGGGAATGGAGATTTTGCAATATCCTTCCCCCAGGAGAGGGGTGGGAATGGAGATTTTGCAGTATCCTTCCCCTGGAGTGGGGTGGGAATGGAGATTTTGCAATATCCTTCCCCTGCCACGCCCACCAAGCCACACCATGCCCACCAAGCCACGCCCACAGAACCAGTAGTAAAAAAAAATGATTTTACCACTGATATGCATTTCATTGTGTGGCTGCCCCAATTACAATGCTAGTTAAGTCAGGATGATGTTATGTATCTGGTCAAAAGCAGGATTGAATTTTACCAGTGCAGCATCCTGCTGAAACATGCATTAAAAGCTGGAAGTTTCACAGAACTTGTTCAAAGCTTGTTCAAATCCTGTACCACCTGTCAAATGTAGACTGAATTGCTTAGATAATCAGATTATTACCTTTGAAAGGGTCCTTGGTTTAAACACCTATTTGTATTGATTGGAGATTGTACCATCTGCACATCCGTTGTGTACATTGTTCCAAAACATCCTCCCCAATACTTTTATTTAATGAGAGGCAAGGGGGGAAAAAAGAATCTAGTCTATCATACACCACCTTTAATTCAAGCCTTTAGTTACAGGAGCTAAGAATCCGCCCCAGATTTCATCTGCTCTCCCTAAATTTTAACTTACGTTAAAAGGAACAAACATTCAAAGGAGGTGAGACTTCCACGTGACACCTTTCCTGCCGCCTTGCAGGTTTTGACACATACCATCCATACGTACAAATGCCCATGTTTGCTGCCTTGAAAAAAGTCTTCCTCCTGACAGCTGGAACTATTTTGGGACTCTTCATTGCAAGCTCAAACATAACCAGTTGACTCTTTGACTCTCTTGGTCACAACCCATTCCCAGCCAGCCACACTGGGCACTCCTCCCCCCAGTGAGCACACCAGGTGATTCCTTGCACAGGTGGAACCATATTCTTTACACACACGCGCGCACACACACACACACACACACACACACACACGAGCTTCAAGGAGGCCTGCCAGCAGAGCACCCGCCGAAAATTGTGGGGTGTTTTTTTTTTTTTCATTTACTTTGTCTCAACTTGAATACTTTGCCTTTTATTTCCATGGTGTTCTAGGGTGTTTTTTTTTTTTCATTTACTTTGTCTCAACTTGAATACTTTGCCTTTTATTTCCATGGTGTCTTCTTAAGTTGCTCGTTTCTCATGAGGAATTTCTAGCTCTCTGTAATTCAAGTTTGGAATCTGCTTCCATGAGATGTGCTAGCTATTAGCTTGGCTGCCCTCAAAAAAGAGTTGGACCAACTCATGAAAGCTCAATGTGCCTTGATGGCCAGGTGACTGGCTCTCAAGGCCATTGTACCAGGAGATTAGTGGACTTCCTTGTGCAGTTGGTTGGCCACATTGAATGCTGGACTAGATGAACCAGTTTGGCACTGTTTATGTTCTTATGCTTACTGTGTGTTCTTTGGATTTAAAATCTTAAGCCTCCTTTCTCCCTTCCTCTTGAGCAATTACTTCTCTTAATTGAAAGGTCTTACTCCCTTTTAATACCTTGGATCCCCCATTTTTTAGCCTTAGCCTTTGGCTACCTGTTCTTTTCCTTGGTCTCTCTGAATCAAATCTGTCTGCATCGGGGACTAGACCTTGAACCCACAGCTTTTATGCTTTTTTCCAAGCTCTGTGTTTGGGGGGGGGGTTTCCTCCAGCTCCTCAGTGTCAGCTCCCCGACCATTCGGAAGTTCCCAATTTCCTAGCAGGCTTCATTCAACTGCCCTTTATCTCTTCCCTCTGACCTCTTCCCTTTTATCCTCTCTTTTTTATCTTAACATCAGAGGGGATTCTGTTGCTCTTACATCTGCTAGTTGAAGATCCTAAGCACCCAGATATCCAGCGCGAGATTTATTTCCTTTGCTTCTCATAATGAACCCCTGCCAGTTTTCCACAGATTACATTCGTTGCTCCAATTTTACCGCAACTGAGTTACATAAGTAAGTCATTAATAAATTAAGTCACCTTGCTTAGCTTTTCAAGATCAACTAAGGCAGCTCAGCATTACCATCTCCTGCTCAGTTAAATATGATACATGCGGTGAAATAAGTTCCAGTCTCAGATTCAGGTTCTTAGAATCATGAAGTTGAAAGGAGCAAATCGTGACTATAGGTAGTCCTCGACTTATGACCACAACTGAGCCCAAAATTTCTGTTCTAAGCTAGACCGTTGTTAAGTGAGTTGGGCCCCGTTTGATGACCCTTTTTGCCACCATTGTTAAGCAAACCACTGCAGTTGTTAATTGAATTGTGAGGTTGTTAAGCGAATCTGGCTTTCCTCATTGACTTTGCTTGTCAAAAGCCAGCTGGGAAGGTTATAAATAGCAGTTAGACTTATATACCGCTTCATAGTGCTTTACAGTCCTCTCTAAGTGGTTCACAGAGTCAGCATATTGCCCCCAACAATCTGGCTCCTCATTTTACCCACCTCAGAAGGATGGAAGGCTGAGTCAACCTTGAGCCAGTGAGATTTGAACCGCCGAACTGCAGCTAGCAGTCAGCTGAAGTAGCCTGCAGTGCTGCACTCTAACCACTGCGCCACCTCAGCTCTTATGATGGTCACATGACCCCAGGAAAGTGAAACTGTCATAAATACATGCCAGTTGCCAAGCACCCGAATTTTGATCATATAACCAGTGTGAAAAACAGTCATAAGTCACATTTTTTATTGCCGTAACTTTGAATGGTCACTAAACGAATGGCTATAATTTGAGGACTACCTGTACTGAGTTCAACACTTTGATCATGCAACTTCAGATTTAAAGCAATCACATCAGTAGCCTCTGCTTAAAGATGTAGGAAAAGGTGACCCTGCCACTTCCTTAACTAATTGATTCCCTGTCAAATTTTTATTGTTATGATGCTTTTCTTCTTTCTTAGAAGGTTCAGATCTTAGTCTGAAACAGAACCATGTGAAATGTTTTTTTTCTTTGCCTCCATTATGTAAGAGTCAATCTAGTTAAACAAGCATACGTTATGAACCAAAAATCCTGTGGAAAGCCACATCTTATGATTGAAAAGTTAATTAATCTATGCTATATGATTTAGAAATACATTTCTTCCTAAATTATTAGCCCAGATCATTATTTGTTTATACAGTGTGGGCAAATTTGGTCTGAGGTAATGAAATGAAGAGTAGTATCTTTGTAGAACAATTATGAAAGTATAATTGGCCCGCTGGCTAAAATAATACAAACCATCATGAAGAATGTTAATTTATTATATGTTTTTTATTTAATACATTCATACAAGCTTTGGAAGATCTACTCAGACTATAAATATAAGATTTAAAGTTTGTGTTTTTTTAAAGTCAGTACACAGTGATGCATGTAGTGCTTTCCTAGAAATATTAACATTATCTTATGGGTTCCTTTGCTAGTTCACCTTTATTGTATTTTGGTTTCTAATGTCACAACTGGCCATAATATGTGGTCATTAAATTTTATTCAACACAGTGTAAACAGACAGGGAGCCAGAGAGTAACTTAGTTTTTGAGTGATAGTTTGAGTGAAGAAAGTTTTTATCATGGTCTTTGGTTGCCCTCTAGTGTTCATATGAATTCTGCATTCAGCTACAACAACCCTATCTTTCCCCACCCAATTGCAATTACATCCTTCCAAATTAATCAAATTAACTCAAAAGTAAATGGGATAAAGCCAGCCTGGCTTGGAAGCATACTTTAGGCATTTCTATACTAAAAATATTTCTGATTTCAATACATTTATAAGCAGATTACTGTATACTGGGGTGGGGAGGAATCTCTCTAGTCATTGTTTATTTGTTGAAGGGGTTTGAATGTATGCACTGCAACTTGAACATAACATACAAACTGGATGGAATGCATTAATAAATGGAATGTATAAATAAATATTAAAAGATGCTCTGCTGCTATTAACAGTACTTATAAGTAATGCATGTCATAGAAGGAGATGACCTTAGTTTTATTTGTGAAATTATTCTTAAAATCCACAGAACACCTGAAAGCATGGTAGATACTTGATTATCCCCAAAATGCAAGGAGGATGGTTGCTGATTAATCAGCCATTAATGTGGACACAATCTTCCCCAAATAGTCTGCCACCAGTGCCCCAAGGAAGGGCAATCTCTCAAGACAAGAGGTATTGCCTCTTCCAGCTTTGTAATTCAAATGTGCATACAATGAAGAATTTTTCAACCAGGTCCCCTAAAATAGGTAAGAGAATCTTTTTTTGATCCGAGGGCTGTTGTTCAGATTCTTAGTCCAATAGGTGGGAGAGGGGGCTTTAGAAGATAACTTCAGATAGGAGGGCGTGGCCAACGTCTCGGCGCCATGACTTTTCCCTCGGAATCTCCATGGGAAACACCGAATTTCCAGCCGTTCGGGGGCCCGGATCCATCAGAACTGGGCCGGAACCCCCCTGGAGGGGGAGTGAAGAAGAGGGGCACCGGTCAGTGGTCTGGGGGGATTTGCAAACCCCCCAGGAAACCGGCACCAGCCTCTCGACCGGCAGCTGTGAAGAGGCGACTTAGTTGCCATTAGCTGAGATGGTCACAACGAAAAGATTGAAGTAAAGAGTGTGGATTGCCTGGGTAAAAAGATCTAAGCGTTCGTGCAGGAGCGGAGTGGAAGTAAAGTGCTGGAGTCGGGTGAGTGAGTGGCCGATTTAAAGATAAAAAGAAAAAAACCTAAAATGAGACTAAAAGATATCCCAGAGTGGAAGCTAGTGGCTATCTAGCAATTGGGAATACTATAGAGAGAGTGAAATAAACGAAGCTTAAAAGCCCAAGAAATTTGTGGATGTTTTTACAATTGGACTTGGTGGAAATTAAAGAGATTGAAAAAGAATAAAGAATTTGAAGAAAATATTCCATACGTGGATTTAAAGCGTTTTGGAGAGTTTTGTTAAATAACTGGTTTGCTGCATCGGAAATTCGGCAATGCCATCTGCTGGTTGAAAGGGAATACTGCAACAACTCATGGAAAGACAGAAACAGCTGTGAGGATTGACCTTGCTTACAACAAAAGATAACTTTGAAACTATGAGAATTTGAAAGGAGTGTCCTGACTTATCACGGTGAAGGAAGATAATAAGACTGTGAATTGGAATGGCACAGACTAAAATTGGATATTAGAATACTGAAATAAAAAGAGACTATATGGATTTATGCTTCAACAAGAGAGAATTAATTAAAAAAAGTTTTAATAATTGTAACTTGAAAATATGGAGGTGTGTATGTATGAAGAACTAATTGGGATGTTAAAATATATCTATGAGGATATAAAAACTTATCTCCTGGAAATCAGAGGTAATATGAAAACAGAAATGAAGTTGGAATATACAGAACATTTAGAATGCACAGTACTGGAGAATAAAAATGAGGAACAAGGAAACTACATTGAAGATAAAGAGATTGAAAATAAAAAACAAATAGATAATTTTACTGGGATTTACAGTGACAAGAAAAGAGTAGATGGGGGGAGTATCACTTTCAGAAGAACCAAGCAAAAGACAGAGGGGGTAATAGGGAGAAGAAGCGAGGAGGAACTGTGAGGAGATTTAAGCAAACAATATATTTAAAAGGAAGAAAATGAATTTTGAAAAAAAGAATTAAGGGGAGGGGAGGAAGGGGAAAAACCCACAAGAAGTGGAATTTCTGAGAGACCAAAAGAGAATGGATGAAGAGGGGAAGGTTAATGGAAAGGAGGAGAGCTAATGATATATGTTAACAGATTTACTTGTATTAATGTTATTAATTGTGTATGATTAATTAAGGTATAAGGTTTTTATATAAGATTGGTATATGATGATACATATTATGAAAAATGAAAATTAAATTTTGATGTTGATTCAAAAGGGATGAAGAGGGATAGAAAGACATATGTTAATAGATTTAATTGCATCAATAATATTAGTTGTGTATAATTAATTATATTAGGTTTTTATATGATTGGTATATGATGATATACATTATAAAAAGTGAAAATTAAATTTTGATGATGAATTTAGAAAGAATGAAGGGAAATAAATTACATTATAGTAGGTGAAATTCTTGGAATGTTATAAAATTTGTATAATTATTACTTTCAAAGGTTTTTATATAAGACTATAGAATTCATAAATTTGATTTTATGTTGAAGAGATTTTTGATGATTAGTGGGTTTCTGTATACTGGGAAGTTGGTAATGTTATCAGCCAATGGATGGATGTGTAGTGGTAAGATTAGATTTTGTTTTAATATTGAGGATGAGTTAAAATAAGAAAAATTGAGTAATAAAGGTGAAAGGGGGATCTGAAAAGGTAAAAGAGATTAGAAATTAAGGGCATTTAGAGATGACTGAATAAAAATAAAATGAGTAAAGATATAAATTAAGGAAAGGGAGGAGTATGGCCTAAAATTAAAAACACAAAAAGGATGGATTTGAAGGATAAATAAGAAATGAGGTACAAAAGACAATATATGTATGGAAGATAAGCAACAGCAATTAAATTGGAAGAAAATGGAAAATTAAAGGTGGTAGACCCAGGCGACAAAAATAGGTGGTAAAGGAGGCAGCATTAGGATAATAGTAA
>QLTV01002945.1:2325719-2358335 GCA_003457575.1 Thermophis baileyi | reverse complement strand
GCCCCCACTTCAGGAATTCCTCCTCATGGCTCTTTCTATACTGGCATTTGTTCTCTTCGGCGATCAAACATGCTTTCAGGGCTTCCAAATGCAAGTCCTGCTCTTGTTTGCATTCAAACACTGCAGAAACAATGTCCCAAGTTTCATCAAGGCTGTTTAACACTAACAACACCTTCTGGGACTCAGGAATATTCATTCCACGCTGTTCCAACTCTACAAACAGAGTTTGCATTTGCAACAAATGCTGCTCCACAGATTCACCTGGTTGCAGACAGACTCTGTATAATTTCCTTGATAATTGCACAATATTGCATGCTGACATACTCACATGCACAGCTCTCAATTTCAGCCAGACCTCATTTGCAGTCTTTAAATCAGCTACATTGATAAATTGTTCATCTTCTAAACTCAATAAGCCATTGCTTTGTCATGTTTTCTTAGCTCTGCAGCTGCTAACACTCCCTGTGGTTGAGTAATAATGAAATTCCACAGCTCCTTAGCCTTCAGAAAACATTCCATCTTTGCAGCCCATATTATATAGTTCTTCTGCCCCAAACGAGGCACAGAGCACTCCTTAAATTCAACAGCAGCCATCCTGTAATCTCTGCCTTGTTTTTCTTTCCAAACACAGGCAGTCTCTTCAGCTTAAATTACAATGCAGTCTTCAGTGTGCTCTGGGCCCATAACCTATCAGAGTTTGTTGCAAAATCAAAACCAGAAGCACACACTGATGACTGATTCAGCTGGATTCAATAACTTCTTTATAAACATAGTAATATATACATTACCATAAGTAGATTATTTCTTCAATCAGTTACAGGCAGCAGAGAACAGTTAGTTTCATTTCAGCAGAGTTCAGAGTGGATGGAGAGCAGAGTGAAGAGTGCAGACACTGAGCCACGCCCAGCCTTAAGCTAAGTTTTCAGTTTCGATTCTCTGCAGACTCAGATGTGGTTAGCTCCCATTGGCTGACTCAGTTGCTATGCCTATTTATTGGCTAACCTTGTTAACATGGCTCTCCCAGTCATGAATATTCTAACAAGAGGGTTATTTTTCAAGCCGCGGCAACCGGAGAACCGGTTCAGGGGCGTGGACCACCAGTCTTTGCTGCCGGTTCGGCGAGCGGCAGTAAATTTCCGCTACCGGTTCTAATGAACTGGTCCGAACCGGCAGCAACCCACCTCTGCATTGGAGGAAGACAGATTCACTTAACAACAACTGCAGTGACTCACTTAACAACTGTGGCAAGAAAAGTCATAATATGAGATAAAACTCACTTAACAAATGTTTCACTTAGCAACATATATTTTCAGCTGAATTGTGGGCGTAAGTTGAGAACTACCTGTATCTTATATGTCATTTCCAACACTTGCCCCCAATCTTGATCCCATTTTTATAAGATTCTGACTAACCAGTGTACTAATATAGCGAATAAGTCAGAGTCTAACAATTTTTTAAAATTATAGATATATATATATTCTTCCAGCTGTTTTTCTTTCAAAATTAAATACATAATCAAACTGGGTCTCCTTAACATTCTTACACATGGATAAATCATTCAAGGTTTATTTTAACAAAATTTCTTTGGGTATTTTTGGTGATATTTGCAAGGTTTATATACACTTATCTGTTCCTGAAAGAGAAAGATAGTTAAAATGGGCACAGACCTTTTTGAATAGTAAAGGCAACTTGCTCAAATCACTCTTAGAGAGAAAGGTTGATAAAGAATATTACAGATTTTATTAGTAAAATATTCTTCCTTCATAAGTTTCTCCTTATGTCAGACTTCTGTCCTGAAATGTTTTGAATCTTCTAAAAATGTTCTCTACAGAGATTTGAACACAGAGGCAATACATGTTATTGATAAATAGTTTTAATACCTATAAGCAACATATATTCAGAATTGATCCAAAACAAAGTGATTTATTTAAAAGAAAATAGGTTTTAAAGAAAGTTAATTAAAAATGCCAAAAAGAAGAGAAAGCATTTCAAAATCTTACTGATAAGTAGGTCTTTTTGCCTAAAGTAAAATAGGCAAGGTATAATTACTATTACAAAATTTGAAGAATCAACCAGTAGTTTCATTGGAGGGGGGGGGGAGAGTAGTTTGACTATAGGATTTATCCTTTGGTGAATTAAGAAGTCCAGAGATTTAAAGTAATTTCAGAAAATGCTATCCAGCCTCCCTTGAATACATGTGGTAACAGAACTTACCATTTTTCCTGGGCTCAGGGCAGAGGTGGGTTCCTGCCAGTTCGGACCGGTTCTTTAGAACTGGTAGCGGGAATTTCCCCGCACTTGCCGAACCGGCAGCGATGGCTGGCTGGACACGCCCCCGAACTGGCTCTCTCAGCGCCATAGGCACCACCATCTTGTTTTTCGCTTCTGTGCATGCGCAGAAGCTGTTTTTTGCTTCTGCGCATGCGCAGAAGCTGGATTTTCAGCACTGCGCATGCGCGCGCAAAGCACGAAGCGCCCGCGCCACACGGGAGGAAGCGAACCGGCAGCGAGATAAGTTAGAACCCACCCCTGGCTCAGGGTCAAATTATAAGCCTCTAGTAGAAGCCACAATAATGTCATGTATATCATGATGTTATCACTGAACAGTATATAATAGTTTATTCCTGTTCTCTATCATTGTTATTATCCATCTTTCCTTTTTCTTATCTAATTTGGTGCACCAAAAGTTTCCTTATTGGCACTTCAGTAATAGTATTGTTTGTCACACAGTTAACCCAATATTTAGACTGGATTTGGCATTTTTGCTTATCAAGTCCTTCCCAAGGACCTGGAATAGGCAGGTGTGGTTGTTTAATGTTGTTACAGGTATCCTGGCAGGATGTAAACTGTTCTGAGTAAAGCTGATAGTGAACTTGTCAATTCTGATGGTGTTCAAGTGGTACTCCAGTTGTTTTGGGCAGACACAGTATTACTAATGGTGTTACCTTTGCTTCCTTTTGCCATAGTTGTTCCATTTCTATTTGCAGTTCTAAATATGTATGTATGTATGTATTAGTTTCAAAGTGCTTGAATCTTAAAAGTTCAAACAATTTTTACTCTCATCTAGAATGTTCTCAGATTATCAATGTTATACTGACTGCTTTGTAAATCTGGCTTCTGTTTTTCCCTTTTGAAAAACATTTAAGATATTCTTCTCCAGCTGCCCATTGTTTCACTCATCTTCCATAGACTCTTAGCTGTAACAGATCTGAAAGTCTCTTGCAGGTTCTTTCATCATCCTAGAATGCAATTCATTGGACCAGAGAAGCTCATTCTTGATTAGTAGGCATCTCTCTGTAACATAAAATTATTAACCTAGCATGAAATCCTGCTTCAACCATCTATACTTTTTCGTTTTTATTTCAGATTGTTGCTTCTGCCATTTCTTGTACATCCAGTTCCACTTAATTGTTTGCCAAGTCATATCTTTAATGAATTTTCCAACATCTTGGACTCTCCCTTTGTCATCAAGTTCCTAAATCTGGGAGGAACAGAGGTTCCACTGTAGTTTGCAAGAATATTTTGTCTAGAATTAAGGAATGGGAAGAAGTGGGGGGGGGGTTTTTTATTTTTTTTGTTTTTAAAATTGAAGATTGGGAAGAAGGGGGGGGGGGGGTTGTTTCATTTTGTTCGTTTTTCTTTGTGGGTGGCATTCTGAATCCAAATTCTTCCTTTGCAAGCTGCCTATCAGAAAAAGAAAGGGTGGCAAAGCTTTTCTTGGGATGAGAACTATTAATTTACATGCTAGGATTGGTTTTAAAAAAAAATAATTATCCAGGCATGCTCTGATGCTGGTTACGCCATGACAGGATTAACATTTCAAATAAGGGGGAAGGCATGGATTCCAGGAAAGAAACACTGACAGATACAAGGCACAAAACTCTGTCTAACAAGAATTAGTTGAAGGAAACTGTCTGTGGAATCAAGAGCCCAGAAAGGCCACTGGGGAGTTTTAGCATAGATTGATGGCTTAGCAAAACACATTGTTATGGACTTGCTAGCTAGAGAGCTACAATTCTTGACATATGCTACACTGAAATACAGCTAGTCTATCTAATCCTTAAGATTATAAAATTAGCATACTGTATGTTATAATGATTAAACTGCCTAATTATAGATGACAAGTTAAAATAAGAATTATATAAATCATTTGTCATAATTTGTCAGATCAAATATCAGACATTGTAGTTCTAAAATTATTTTATAGTTTTATCAGCAGGGAGGAGGTATTTTTTTAGTGCACAGTATTCCCTGTAAATATTTTTGCTTATTACGGTATATATACAATCATGTGAAATCACAGCTGCCAGTTCTTTATCTAGTATTGGCCTTCATATACATCATGTTCTTCCCCAAAATATAGGATGTTGTAATGTATTAGTATAGTATATGTGCAGATCTAAACAGTGTGGCTTTTTGTAATTGACAGATGGAAATTTTATCAATGTGCAGATTTTATAAGTGCTGTCCAAGATTTTTTAGTATGACACCCAATGTGCCAATAACCACTGACACTATTAGCGAATTTATGCCATAATCTTTCATTTCGATCTTCAGAATTTGATACTTTATAATCTTCTCGAATTCTTTATTTTCTATTCCACTATCCACTGCTATTGTCACATCAATTATCCCACTTTCTTCTTTTCAACCTGTTTGTTATGGGCCAAGACTATATCAGATTGTATTTGGAAATCCCACAATATTTTGATCTGTTCATTTTCAACTATTTTCTTGTTGGTGTTCCTACCAATTTTTCATTATTGGTAGATGATGATTTTTACCAGTGAAGCATTTTGGCAATGGCTTTATGTTGTTGTTTATAATCAATTTGTGTGATCTTCTTACATGATCAGAGGATATGATCTATATGTTTTGTCTGCCTCTTTGCCTAATCTGCCCTTTGAATCATTTGACAATTTTTCAGTTCTGGCCCTGATTGCATTATTTCAAATAGCTTGCTCTTGAGCAGCCAAAATCAAGCCTTCAGATTCTTTTTTAAATGTTCCATTTGTAAGCCAGTATGTATTCATTTCAGGACAAATTAAGATGGTGGGGCTTATTCAATTCAGTTTCACAAAAAAATGCAGGAAAAACTCAAAGGAAACCCCTGCTGGATGCCAAGATCCGAATATGGAGATAACACATAGTTCTTACACTAGTAAAAATTCAGAAGATACTTTTACAGGAAGATACTTTTACAGGCAGACCCCTGCAAGCTTCTTCTGTTCTGACCTAGGCTTCACCAAATCATGAAACAGACTCCTTGTCCAGAAAAACCCCTTTTTATTTGGCTAATGTGAATTCTTAGCATTCACATCCAGCAAAGTCCCGGCAAACAGTCTTTCAAGGATGAGTTGCAAACACAGACCTTATCAGTCCTTGGATAGTTGCCAGGCCGATAGCTTCTTGACACAACGTTACTCCCGAGTTGGCCTCTGTTCCTTAATTGTTCCCTTCTCCTGACGGCTCTGCGCATGCGCACATCGGGAACAGGCTCCAACTGTTCTTCAGCCCCACTTATCTCCGACTCCAAAGGTAGCTGATAACTGTCAGACGGCCCTGGCCCCATCTCTGCCTCCGACACAGAGCACCTTCCCCAGACTCCAGGACGTGGGCCATGTTCCTCCCCAACCTCCTCACTGTCCGAGTCTGCCGCCAGCTCTGCTGGCTGCTGGCGGGCCACAACATCTTCCTTAACAGGGAAGAGACTCACCAATTCAGCAGTTCACAGAAAGGTAAGAAGAAAGAAGAAAGGAAGAAAAGTTTGCCATAACATACGATGGGGGATATATTGGTTGAACATAGGGAATTAATTTAGTTGCTGGGATTCTTGTAAATCCATCATTTTCTCATAATAGCTCTTAGGGAGAATTGGGGAGAATTGAGTTTGAAAGAGAAATTACTTGGTAGCAAATTATGCTTGGAAAAATAATTATTTTCTATTTTAGGCAGAGGCCAAGAGTCTGATACTTTACTGATGGCAGCCGAGCAGATTGTGTTGTTCTGATTTCCCCCAAGAACATTCCAATTTGGAGTGGGGAACCAATAGTAGAGGGAACAAGGGCCAGTGATACAGGGATCACAACTTTTGTAGGCAATTGTCACTCTCCTCCAGATACAATAGGCACTTTTTCTAGGTCTCTCCATTGCACACACACACAAAAAGTTTCCAGAGAGTAGCTAAGCAGTACTGTGGAAGGAAGAAGAGTAACAATCACTAGTTATATGATCTCTTACCAAGACCAACACAGAGAGTAGCGGGGGGGAAAGGAAAAAATTACCAGTGAAAAAAGGGACAAACTAAATTCTAATACTGGTGTTGAGATAAAGTTATCCATGATACTTCAGTGAAAAAAAAATACTGGATAAGCAAGGTTTTCAGGTACAAAAATAAATGCTACTTCCCACCTCCTGTCCCACAAAAATTCAACCACTTTGATACGATGCACAAGGAAATGCTGGGTTTTGATAAGACAGTTTTATTCACATAAGATATTATTTTCAAAGAACTTCAAAGGCTTTTAAAAAATTAGTTCGGGCAAACTGATTGTTTTATTATTAAACTTTAAGCTATTGAAAATGGTAGATTCTGTTGAAACAGGTAAAACGCAGGACAAAAGTATCGATATGAAAAGTCTATTTATTATGACATTATTTCACTTTTTCTACTCCTATTACCCTTGTTTTTATTTTCATGACTCTCCGAGATAAGTTAAAGTGAGTCCCTAAGCTACCCATCAATTGAGAGGAGCCTTGTGCAACATTTTGCTTTCAAACAGACTGGAACCACCTTGAAAGGATTCCAAACATAAACCTCAGAGCACAAGTAGTGAATTTAAAATGGGAGTTGTAGTCCAACTCATTTGGAAAAGAACACATTGTGTTGGCGAAACACCTTTAATATTTTCAGGCACACTTAATTTTAATCCGTTTATTCTGTTTTCTGCTATAGCAGATTTCAGCCACACAGTGGCAGCAAACTCCAAAGGCTGATTTTGTGATCATTCATACCTCCACCTACTCCAAGAATCTACCCTGATCTCCCAAATAGTTAGCATGCCGCCTTTTGAAATACCCCAACTACATCTTAATGTAAAGCTGTTAAAATCCTTGCACAACTTTCTGGATCCCTGACAGTTTTTGCTATAGATTGTTCCTTCCAATTTTGAACGGGCAGCCTCTGAGGAGGAAGATATGCATCTCTGCACAAAAATTCATCCTTAAAAAAATGATACTGCAATGCAGAAAAGGAGAATCTTAAAATAGAGCTATTGTCGCTGCATGCTGAGGAAGCTCTTAGTCCAGAATCATTTTTTGAAATTTTGGCTATCTGAAGGAATAGTTAACAAAATGTCCAAATGATGTAGGCACTTTTTATTGTTCAGATATGGTCTCCATAATTAATGGCTTCAATGAAAATGTCCCAGAGGTATCTACTGAATTCTTACATTTCTTCAAAAAAAAATGGTTTAAATGGGAGAAACATAAAATGTTCTGGCTGGTTTATCTGCTGAATACGTGAGATAAACATTGGAAATAACTACTTTTTCAGGACAAGGCAATGTGGAAGATCATAAACATCTCCTAAGAAAGCGCAGGACTGTGCCTATGAAATCCTAGGGACTTTGTGAATTGCCATGTGATCCTAGGAAAATATATGCTTGGTTTAAGGTGCAATATTTGAGGTGCAATATTCGCATACCTGCATTCACAAAATGCATACAAACTGCATTTTTGCTCCATGTATCAGTCAAATGTTTATGCCAAGTTCATGACCTAGAGACGCCATTTCCAGAAGACCTATTTCCAATAATAATATCATCAATATTAGTTTCCCTGGACTTCTCAGAAGCTTTCGATGCTATTAACTATAGGACCATTTTTAAAAACCTCTGCTTCATGCCTATTATCATCAAAGATCAGAGTATCTGGGAGAGTACATTTTCAGCTGTGGTATCTAATTTGTGCAATTTCCTACACAATGGGGCACAATTAGCTGTCTCTTGATAGCTCTCAAATCCAGTGGAGAGTTTCCTGTGTCTTTGACATGATTTGGTTCTCCTATCCCCCATCCTCAGTGACTTTAACACCTGCTTTCCAATGTGCATGATGGGTGGATGGATTAAATCTGCAACTTGCTTTTTATTACAAAAATAAAGCTCTCTGCTGGGCGCATTACGTAAAACCTGGAGAGCCAGTTTGGTCTAGTGATTAAGACACCAGGCTAGAAAGGGGGAGACCACGAGTTCTAGTTCTGCCTTAGCCAGGAAAGTTGGCTGGATGACCTTGAGCCATTCGCTCTCTCTCAGCCCAACTCACCTCACAGGGTGGTTGTTGTGGGGAAAATAGGAAGAAGGAATAGAATAGAATAGAATAGAATATAGGAATAGGAATAGGAATAGGAAGAATAGAATAGGAAGAGGAATAGGAAGAAGTGTGATTGGACACACAAGGAATTTGTCTTTGGTGCATATGCTCGCAGTGTACATAAAAAGACAAGATACATTCGTGAAGAATCATAAGGTACAACACTTAATTATAGTTATAGGGTACAAATAAGCAATCAGGAAACAATATCAATATAAACCGTAAGGATACAAGCAACAAAGTTACAGTCATGCAGTCATAAGTGGGAGGAGATGGGTGATAGGAACGATGAGAAGATTAATAGTAGTGCAGACTTTGTAAATAGTTTGACAGTGTTAAGGGAATTATTTGTTTAGCAGAGTGATGGCGTTCGGGGAAAAACTGTTCTTGTGTCTAGTTGTTCTGGTGTGCAGTGCTCTAGTCGTTTTGAGGGTAGGAGTTCAAACAGTTTGTGTCCAGGATGTGAGGGGTCTGTAAATATTTTCACAGCCCTCTTTTTGACTCATGCAGTATACAGGTGTGTTGGATATGTTTGCCGCATTGAGTTATTTGTAAAAATAATAAAGGCAGGATACAAATAAATAAATAAAATTATAAAAATAAAGCCACATAAAATTACATCATGAATACAAAGAATGTACAACAATAGGATAGCAAGAACAGAAACATGAATAGAATATGTAATACCTTTGCAACAGCACCATTTCAACCCAAAGCCTGGATGAATAAAACTGTTACCAAATATATCAGAAGAAGGAGAGATTTCCACAATCAGGCAACCACTTTGGGAAAGCCCACTCAGAGGTTATCACTTAGCAGAAATCTAGCAAATGCAGCACAGTCAAGGGGGCCATCCCACTTGGAACTCAACATTCAGGGGAAAGAGGCAGTTTGTTTTGCCTTTTATAGTACTAACTGGTGCTGTCAACACTTTTAAGCAGGAAATAGCACTTCATTTAGAATAGAATAACAGAGTTGGAAGGGTCCTTGTAGGTCATCTACTCCAACCCCCCAACCCCACCCAAGCAGGAGACCTTCCACCATTTCTGACAGATGGCAGTCCAGTCTTGTCTTGAAAGCTTCCAGTGATGAAGCTCCCACAACTTCTGAAGGCAAGCTGTTCCATTGGTTGATTGTTCTCACTGTCAGAAAATTTCTCCTTATTTCTAGGTTGAATGTCTCCTTGAGCCTTCAGGTGCTTTGGGAAATAGGTTGACTCCATCTTCTCAGTGACAGCCCCTCAAATATTGGAACACTGATATCATGTCTCCCCGGGTCATTCTCTTCACTAGACTAGCTGTGCCCAGTTCATATTATATGCTGGCTGAGGAATTCTGGGAGTTGAAGTCCACAAGTCGTAAAGTTGTCAAGGTTGGAGACCCCTGCTGTAAACCACATAGAACATCACCAGGTCAAGATGTCTTTCTTCCAGCAAGGATTTCAGGGACAACTAAATTTCCTGGATTCTCACTACTCTCCGAGGTACATAATACCGATCTTCCTCAGGACTTGCTTCTCTTATTATTTAGTTATTGATGCTAGAGACTGCAGCAAAGCATTCATCTCTACCCCACTTGCGTGCTTTAGGAGTTTATGGTTAAAATTCCACTTTCTTGTCCCCTTAACCCCAAACCCAAGATCTGCATAGATATTTTTCATTCTCTTACACAAGCTGTAATTTTAAAATGATTTTTAATAATTAATGTACTCTATGCATAATACATTTAATAATCATGATTAGAGTAGACACACATGGGATGATTCCTTGTTCAAGTTAATGGCTTCAACAACCTGCTGAAGATTGATATCCATGGCATATATGTGCATGGACCCAGTCTCATTCTCTCAATCTGTTCCAATTTATGTGGATTTTTCCGTTGCTCAGAACACAATACTTTAGGGGCGGTGTTTCTTAAACTTGTATTTCTCTCAGAAACCTCCTCCCACTTTTAGGAATGATGTGGGACCCCAAAAGAGCTTTGTTTGTATGAAATATATTTTTCAGTATTTGACTGATTGTGTGCTATCAAGCTGTTTTTCACTCCTAGCATTGACATAGATGGATTGTCCCCATGACCACTTATTCCTAAACTTGGCTTTCAGGTCTCCCAATGGTGCACTCATCACTACTGTAACTGAGTCCATCCAGCTTGCTGCTGGTCCTTTTCTTTTCTTTTCTTTTCTTTTCTTTCCTTCCACCTTTCCCAGTCTTAGAGCCATTGTGTTAAAAATTAGAATTGATGCCTTTGCTATTGCTACTGCTTCTCATGATTGTTTGATGGATTTTAATGTTGTATAATTTTTTTTTAACATAAGCTGACAAATTTAATTTTGTGGACCCCTCAGGGGATATTCCTAGGGGAACTAGTGTTCCTAGGGGAACACTCCTAGTCTCTAGAACTACACTTTAAGAAACATTGCTTTAGAGGATATCTGACAAAGACAAAATAAATTGAAATTTTTACTTTCCACAATACTGCAACTACATTTCTGTTGATGCTGCCTAAAATTGTGTTTGCCCTTCTGGTAGCCACACACATTGTTTTGTATATTCCATTTCCCAACAATCATTATTTCAGAATCTTTTTTTTCCAAGTACTATTGCCAAGATAGGTATTCCCCATGCTGTACCTGATTGCCTGGCAATGATTTGATGGTTTGCTGATGGTTGATTGGGTGATTGATTGATTAATTGATTAATCCTTTTTGTTTCAATTCAGACTAGTTTTCATCCAGAGAAGCAGCGTCTGGAAATTCATGACCATTTGGGTATGAAAGTTGATAGGGAAGGCTCCAAACAACACAGACAGTGAAGAAAGGATCATTGTGATCTGCCAATCATGTGCAATGTCTGTCTGTCTGCCTGAATCGTATCCAAGCCGTATTTGTGGCAAATGCAAGCATAGTGTGGGGGTTTTTTCCCCCCCTTTTTATTGGAAAGGACTTGAGAGAGTTGCTGAAATGCATAAGGAATAAAAAAAGAGGTTCCTGGACAGGGCAGTTGAATCTCTTCAAGAGGGGCAGAGAAGCAAAGAGAGTACCATAAACACATCCACACTTTGTCAGAAAGAAACATATGGATGCATGTGACCCAAACAGACAAAAGGTTCTAGAGACAATGGGTACCAGTGAAATGTAGGAACCAATACCGGATGTCCCTTTCAGAGGATAATCCACAGCCCCCTGAGTAGATCATGCCACAGAACATTTGGGCCCAATCAAAGATATCCAGGAGCTGCCCTGAGAAAGGAGTAGTATGTTGTGGTGGGTGATTCTTGTTAAGAGAACAGCAGACCTGATATGACATTATGGGAAGTGTGTTGTCTTCCAGGCACCTATGTGAAGGACCTCAAAGAAGGATAACCAAGTCTGTTAGAAGCCACCAACTATCCTTTCCTCGTGATTCATGGGAAGACAAACGACAGCCAAAAAAGTCCTTGAAAGAATCTCTGAAATCTATAGGATTTTAGACAAAAAAGTGGAGAAGGGAGTTGTAAGAGACAAAATTCAAAAAAATCTAGATAACTCAAAATAAATGGGCATTACTTGCCCATGTTTCTACCTACCATACCTCAAGCTTCAATCCTGCTTTTTCATCCTGCTCTTCAGTTACCTGGTCTGGTAGAACTCATACCCATTTCTTAAAGAAAATTGAACCCAAATAAAAATCAAATAGTTTCACTTGCCTTTATTATGTTGCCATCTTAAATGAATAGCAGAAATGTTTTTCCTTTTCCTTTTGTTTTGAAAACATATAAAGAAACCTTTTTTGGTTCTTCTTGACATCCTTTCCCAACCTCAGGACATTCTGAGCTTTAGCCCTCCTGAAATACTTTCCAATATTCTGGACTACCTTTATAGTATGTGCCTTTCATTAATAATGTGTCCTCTTTCCAACTAAGATATATTTTTGCAGTTGGGTTTTCCAGAGGCTTTTTGACCAGCCATATGGACTTCTTCTTTTACCTTTTTCTTCAATGAATTTGTTTGAAGTTGTGCTTTTAGTGTATCCCTTTTTAGGAACCCACACCCATCTTGAGTTCTTTCCCATTAAAATTCTCTTCCTGTTAAAATCTTGTTTATTAAAATTGTTTTTAAATACCATTTCCCCCCTATATTTCAGATACTTTCCAGTTCCTTGAATGAACCTTTCTAATGCTGGTTTAACATCAAGTTAAGGATAGCTAATCCTTTGGTGCCTTACCCCATTTTCTGAAGAAGAGGTTTGTCATCAATGTAAGTCATAAATTTCCTGGGGCCCATGCCCACCAAATGTAGCTGATGGTATCTGCAGCATGCCTTCTGTGCCAGATCTAATGGGGTGGGCTGATGTAACCAGGGACAGCTCAGTCCCATGTCCTAAAGGGCTTTAAAAATTAAAAACAGCACCTTGAATTGGACCTGGAAGCAAACACAACCAGTGCAGCTCACAGAACAGAGGTTTAATATGTACTGCTCTAGGAGTGCATACTCTTCAAGGGCAGCTCCATGTAGAGTGCACTAAGTGGTCCAATCTGGAGCTGAGTAGGGTATGAGTGATGGTAAGCAGAGCCAGTCAATCCAGGATAATTTAGTAGACACAGCCCCTCAATTCCACCTGAGCTAAATTTAGAATTATTCCTAAAAGTTGTAAATAGTAAAGCTTTATCTATGCTACATACATGGACTAACTAGATATGCTTCCAGATTGGTGCAGGAATAGGGACAGATAATTTCTCATACATATTTGATGAAGTTGCAAGACTACAGGTGTGTTTGAAATAAGTCCTTGTCGAGGTCACTTAGCTGTCCTACAGGCAGATCCCAAAATGGGGGGAGGGCTCCATTTACACAAAATAACACAAATAGATGGTCCTCTTAATGTTTTCCTTTTGATTGTTGTGCACATAAGCCCTGGGAAATCAAGAAAAACATGTCTCATAAATGGTTAGTTGATCCAGTTGGGTACTCAGGTGTCTTAGAGAAAATGACTCATCGAAATGCATAGCCATATCCAAAGGTATAATCCAGAATGTGGCTTCTATTTCTGAAACCTCTGTACCTCATATTATTGTCTAGAAAAATGTTATTTTATTGTCTTCAAACTTTCTTCATTTGCATGACTTGTTATAGATTGTATTACATTTGAAGATATTTAAGAACGGTGATAACACAAAGAAAACATATAGGAAACTACCCTACTTGGGTTGTCTACATTCTGTAAGTTGGCAAATTTTCTTAGAAAGAATCAGGATATAAATGTAATGCATGAAATCATGAAATAATGATTTGTGAACCAGTGGTAACATGCTTCATACTTTTAGATAATCGCTACATTTAAAATCTCACCTCTGTTTTCATATCTACAACCAGGAATTTTGACTTTAAAAAAAAATACATTTTCTACCAGTTGAAAGATGAATGTATATTTTTTTCATGTATATCTGTGAGCAGTATTTTGTAGCATTGCAAATCAGCCTGCTTATAAATCAATCTGGTAGCTCTTTATCTGTGTGGACTACATTTTCCAGTATTCCCCAGCAAGCATGGCCAGATATTCCCAACCTATCTGGATGGTGCCAGATTGGAGAAGACTGTTATAAATTAAAAACAATCTGAAAGGTAAAAGATTTATTTAACCAATCTCTCATCCTTGCAGGTTTTTGTAATTCAATAACTAGAAAAAATAGTATCCAAAAGATGAAACAACAGAGAGTAGAGATATACACTCTAGCCGGAAATAGGTATTTTAGAATTTCCCATAGGCACATTTTTAAACTTCAAGGCATAATTTTCCATAAATTTTGGAGTGTAATTCATTTATTTATATGTAATTTCAGAACATTTGTATATGATTGCAGTTCCCTGATGCACACATGGACAACTCAACTCATAACATTTGGACTGAAGCAATATTTGTACCAGAGAATATATTTAGGATCTAAGGATGTTCATGCTAATGCAATATAGTTAGGACTTGAGTGAGATCCATTTAAAAAACAAAATGAAAATAATGCAGCAATGGTTCTTAATGACTTTTACTGTAGTCTTCTGTGTAATTATGACACACAGTTTACTAGCTGTACAAGTTGATTAAAAATGGAACACCGTGGTATAAGCCTTCCTAATCCTTGTTTTATTGCCATCTATCATTTTTATAGCTACAACTGAGCACAATGTTATAATAGCAAGGGTCACAAACATTATGGTTTCTGACATTTCATCAGCAGCATTTGGAAAAGAAATGTCTTTGAAAAACAAGAACGGGGATTCACAATTAACACTTTGAAGTGTTAATTAGAAGAGTTTTTTTAATATTTACAAAAAGCATATACCTTTCTCTCATGTGATCAGAAGTAAGCGATTTGTTCAGCAACAAGGATCACACTGGAAATTGCATCATTAGTTACAAATAACTTGCTGCGCTTGATTTATTCCAAAAGTGTACAGTTGCATTCATGAAGGCTACATTTTGAAACTGGAAAAGCAAGTTTTGAACTGAATTCCAAAATGGCGAGGTGCTTATACAACAATGATCACATAAAAAGCAGAGTAAAGAGTCTGCACAGAATTTAAGTGCATTGATTAGAGTAAATTTAAAACGCATCTAATTTTTATATCGGCCATGATAATTTCATAGACAAATGGCTTCTGGTTCTTGAAATGCATTGATCTAGTGCTTTTTAAGATATCTTCTAAATTTCATTGCATATTTGTTATAATAAGAATGAATGGAAATCATTTATCTAACAAAAATACCCATTTGCCACTTTTGCTGCTAAATTTGATGTATAAACAGGAGTTTGACAATCTTCTAAATCTCCATTTCAAACATTTTTCTTCTTCCCTCTTTTGTAAATGCATTATAATTTTTTAATGTATTTATCTGGTGTGTGTTTTTTAAAAAATACATCCTAGCCTTATAACTATTATGCTTTTAAAAATTATTTTTAGTTGCTCCAGAATGCTCTAGTTGCTGATCTTTATCATATATGTACAATTATTCCATGGATTAAACGATGGTGGAACTTTTTACCATCCTTGTTTTTCTAATTGCTGCACACTGTAATAGTCAATCATGGGGGGGGGGTTATGTAGTCCAGGTTTTTTTTAATCTACCGTAGAAAACAACAAATCCCATGTCACTCTCTCTTCTTCATAAATATTTTCACACATGCCAAGAAATAAATTCAATACAATCATCCAAGCCTTCTTTGGACTGTACTGTTCTGATCACAAGTGAGGGCTTATATGTTTAAATACCCAGTGGCATGCTTTACAAAATGTAAGTATTTCTTGTACATATATACCATGTTTTGAAATATATGCATATTTTTTGTCTTCTTGCTTACTGTGCATTTAGTAATAGCAGTCATAGAACTAAAACCTTAAAAAATTAGGTACACCCACATTACATCAATTCTTCGCGAGCTGCACTGGCTCCCTATTGGTCTCCGGGCACAATTCAAGGTGTTGGTTATTACCTTTAAAGCCCTACATGGGTCAGGGCCAAGTTATCTTCGAGACCGTCTTCTACCACATAGCTCCCAGCGACCGGTAAGATCCCACAGGGTTGGTCTCCTCCGAGTCCCGTCGTCGGCTAAACAGTGTCGCCTGGCGGGCCCACAGGGGAGGGCCTTCTAAGTGGCTGCCCCAGCCCTCTGGAACCAGTTACCTCCTGAGATCCGGACTACCCCCACCATGTTGGCCTTCCGGAAAGCGGTGAAGACCTGGCTTTTCCGGCAGGCTTGGTGCCGTTGATCTCGCTATTAAAATCTGGTGAGATCCAGCCAAAAAAAGGTGTGTATGGGTTTTTTAATTGTTGTTGACGTTTTTAAATTGTTTTTTATATAATGTATTTTTTTAATAGGTTTTTTATATTTTAATTTTTTCTGTTTTTGCTGTAAGCCGCCCAGAGCCCCTCGGGAGTTGGGCGGCATAGAAATCTATCAAATAAATAAATAAATAGAAATCTATCAAATAAAATGCAATGGTTTAAAAAAAAATATTTAGCAGTACATTATATTCGAAACCACAGACTGAGGCATAGGAGGATTCTTAACAAGAATCCCTTGTTAGTATTAATGGATAATGTAATCTATGTGAGTCCCTTCTTCAGATATCACTGGATTTTGTGGGAGGCCATTGTGGCAAAGTGTGTTGCATGGTTGTGGCTAGTCTACCCTGAGCTAGTCAAAATTAGTAAAAGTTTCTCACATCTTGGTTATAATATGCCCTGACATTATTATGTATAAAGTATTATCTCATTGTTGTATAGTATATATTATACTAGTATATATGTAGGGTTAGCCTTGAAAAAGAGTTCAGAAATTGAGACTGGGACATAATATAGAACCTAGGCTGTTGGCAAGTACTAGCAGCATATGATGTTCATATTGAAAGATCTGCCTAGCCATCAGTTACAAGTTGTCAGTGTTGACCTTTAAAGCCCTAATCAGCTTAAGACCTGAATATCTAAGGTATCTTCTCTTCCACTATGAACCCTGCCTTCTACTTAGATCAACAGGAAGGCCTTTCTGCAGATGCCCCACTGCAGGAAAGTCAACTGTCGGTTACATGGGAAGAGCCTTCTCTTATGTTGGTTCGGAGTAGAACATGATCCCCAAGGAGTCACTTTGGCTCTTCCTTTTCAGTATTTAGGAAGATGATAAATCACACTTCTTTCTCCAAACTTGTAATTGATAATTAAATGATTTGAATGCTTGTTTTTAACTTGGGTTTTGATTTTAACTTTGTTAATTTTACTTTGTTGTGTGCTTTGTTGTAAAATATATTCAGTCTTGTATGTTGGAATAAAGGAGAGATATAAATTCAATAATAAATAAAGTTCTGCATCTTCTACATAATGCAACAAGGAAACCATTATTTTGTTCCTCAAGTGAAGCAAACAATAGTATCACTGAATGTAAAAAGTACTGTATGTCATCTACTGAGAAACTTACTCAACAGAAATCTGGGATCAGAGTCCAATGGGCCTCAGAAAGGCAATTCTGGGTTCTCAGATCTGTGCTACATTTCTTTAGGAATCAACTTCCATGGTTGCTCTGTGTCCCTTCCTTTTAATAACCTAATTGTTCAGGTAGTGAGAAAGAAACAAGTTCATTTTGGATGAGGAATGTCATTTTGCTACTAAATTGTTAGTATATTATGCTGTGGATTACGGCTGATTTCTATTAAACACAAGGGCAGATAATAAACTTCCTGGGCATGTTTTACTATCAATACACAGCCAGGCAGTGAAAATGCAACTCAACGGATTAAGATTTAATTAACAAGAAAGTTTGCAAATGCTTGGCACGTTGCCTCTCCATTTTACAAATTATTTATTCTTGCTGGGTTGAATTTAATTCCACAGCCTGCATTTTTTTAAAAAGTGTAAGCTTGTGCTGGTTGAGAAAATGCTTTTCAACTCCCCTCTGAGAAGTGAGATCTACTATTACCTAACTTTCTTCCACTCCCATAAAAGAGACTGGGAAGCAATATACAACAATACACTATAACTCGACAGAAAAGCAAGAGTTGATCTGCGATTTGGTGAGCCTAGGACTTAATCTAGCCCTTGTAACTTGTGAAAGAATTGTCATCATTTTCAATACCAATCATTTTCCAAATGATTGCTCCACATTGGCTGTGTTCACACAACACACATAGTTTGTTTAACCATTGAATACTAAATAAACTGCAAGTGGCTGAATTTATGCAGCACATTAAACCATAAATTCTGGTTTAACAACTACATTGGGGCAGTTTATGCAATGCGTTAAGCCACAGTCAGGTAAAGCACCATTTGGATCAACAAATGGTGCAAAGCCAATGTGTTTCCATCTATCTTACATCAAGAGTTAGCATGTAGAGGTGATGCCTAGGAAAAAGGAAGAATGTAGCCCCTTCTTCTTATAGGCTGCTCTAGAGTTGCTGTAGGAAAATTCACCATTATAGCACAAAATATAGAGCAATCATATAAAACCTGTGTTCATTTTTTTGCAGGAAAATGACTGCAAACTGTGGGTTTCAACATAAGTTGAAATCCATTGGATCTGGCAATTTTCAGTTCCAGTTTTATGAGATGGATTGCTGTCTATGTTTAGAAGCAATCTAGTTCCACCTCTATCCTCTCTGGATTTTTATCTGCCTCTATCCAATTCAGCCGATCATCTTGGGCCATGGAAAAGTCTATAGGTCCCTTGTCCCATGCTCCCAACACTTTCAGGTGTCTTTCACCTGTAAAGTCCACTACTCACCTTTGAGCTGTCCAAACTAATAGGGGGAAATGATTGTGGGACATTGGCAGGATTGTCTCAGCAACATTTTAGCCACTTCTAAATTCTAAGCTGATGAATGCTCCTGAGTTTAATATATGACATCTCTAAGACTTTATAAGTGAGACCATATACAATTGGAGATATTTTACAAACTCTGATGTCATGAGAAGTTTCCAAAAAAAGAAATGATCCAGGGAAGCTAAATCAATGTATTCCACTTATTCTTTCTATTCAACAGGAATATGTGCAGTGGGGTCAAAAAAAGTCAAGGTGGTGGGTACAACAATGTAATTGAAACCCTGCCCTTTACATATATTTACAAATGGATTCATAACTGGCTGACCAACCCACTCAACTTGTAGTCCTTAATAGAGCTACATCTACACAGAAGGAAACATGTAGTGGAGTACCCCGTGGTTGTGTCTTAGGCCCAATACTCTTCTTCAACATCTTCATAAACTATTTAAATGAGAAGGTAGAAGGGGAACTCATCAAATTTGCAGACAACACCAAGCTGGGGGGAACAGCCAATACTTTAGAAGGATCTTGAGAGACTTGAACACTGGGCCCTATCCAATAAATTGTAATTTAGTGGTGAGAAGGGTAGAGTTTTACGCTTTGGCAAGAAAAAATCAAATGCACAGGTATAGAATAAGTGGTATTTTGCTCAATAGCAGTAACTGTGAGAAGGATCTGGGATTTCTAGTGGACAACCACTTAAATATAAGCCAGCACTGTGCTGCAACTGCCTAAAATGCCAATACAGTCCTAGACTGCATCAACAGAGGGATAGTATCAAGATCACGTGAAGTATTAGTACAACTTTATACTGTTTGGGTAACACCACACTTGGAATACTGAGTCCAGTTTTGGTCACCAAAGTTCAAAAAGATGTTCTTGAGCAGGGCTGTCAAACTCACGGCCCGCAGGCCGGATGCATCACACGCTGGCCACGCCCATACCCAATTTAGCGAAGGGGGGGAAAGTCCCTATACGTCACGTGATGACCCCCCCCCCGTGACAACGCGAGTTTGATATCCCTCTTCTAGAGGCTCTAGAGAAAGTGCAGAGAAGAGCAACAACGTTGATTAGGGGATTGGAAACATATGAAGAACAGTTGCAGCAGCTGGGTATGTTTAGTCTAGCAGGGAGAAGGACTAGGGTTGACATGATAGCAGTCTTCCAGCATTTAAGGGCTGTCATGAAGAACGGGGGGGGGGGTATATTCTTAAAGGAATTTAATAAAAACGGGGGGGGGGGGTATATTCTCCAAAGCACCTGAGGACAGAACAAGAAATAACAGATGGAAACTTATTAAGGAGAGCCAACCTAGAAATAAGGAAAAATTTCCTGATAATGGGAACAATTTATCAATGGAACTGCTTGCCTCCAGATATTGTGGGTGCTCCATCACTGGAGATTTTTGAGAAAAGATTGAACAACCATTTGTCTGAAATGGTATAGAATCTCCTGCTTGAGCAGAGGGTTGGAATGAAGACTGCCAAGGTCCCTTCCAACTGTTATTCTGTTATTCCTAATGAATTGTGAGGCATATTAAAAAGGGTGAGGCTTCAATTACATAGTTGTAATTTTTTTTTTAATTGACAGAGACATTGCTGTAAGGCAAAGAAATATAGAGAGGGAAAGAAACTTAAGTTACCAGTTCCTATGCTTTTGGGGGGAAAAAATAAAGTTGTGTATTTATTTTTATAGGTAAGAAAGTGTTCCATAGCTACCCTCTGCACAGCTGAGACTCCCACAGAATTGTGTGGACACACTACGACCAAGATTTCAGCTTGTTTCCAAACCTTCTTACATTTTCAGCTATCCCCTCTATACAACTCTGTCAGTTTACAATCCAACAGACAATTCCTTTTTTTTTTAATTAAATTGGAATTAGGAAACTCAATCGAATTAGATCACTTTTAAAGCTCTTCAATATTAATCCATTTTATTGTGGCAATATTATGTTTCAATCACTTTTGAAATTTCAAACTTTTCTTAAAGTTTCCCTACTTATATTAATTTAGTCATTCTTATGGCTTGAGGTAGGAGCCAAAAAAATAACTTCAAAGGTAATTGATCATATTGATCATACATGCATACATGAGTTGCAAGCCTAAATATATTTGCCAACCAGTAAGTCCCCTTAAATTCAAGAGCCTCAACACCTATGCCTGAGATTGGTCATTCTCACTTGCACTCTCCTTCACTCATTCTCACACCCTCACCAAAAATATTTCAGTGGCATTTTAAAATATATAGGAAAAAAGGAGAGGGAATTGCAATTGACTAACTGCATATTGCCTTTTTTATTATACCATTATTGCTGTGGTATTATTATTATTATTATTATTATTATTATTATTATTATTATTATTATTATTAGCTTCTCTCCATCCACTGTTTCTTGTCTTGCCTTCTGGTGTTGGAGGCAGTTACTAAGCAGTCTCTTTTATTATTATTATTATTATTATTATTATTAAATATTTAATCTTCAATTCGATTCACAGTCTGGGACTGGTAAAAACAACAGTTCAAGTGCTAACCAAGAATGTATTTATTATTATTATTATTTTCTCCCAATAACCTCCAAGGAATTCCCATTTTCTCCAACAACATTATATTAACTGGTTATAGAAGCAGAGCCGTCAGTTTCAAGCCAATGTTTACACAGTTATATTTGAAGTGAGAAAGTAAACAGTCCAGCTGTGCTACAGAACAGTTGGGTGGGATTAGGTTTCCATACCAACCAATTTTAGGAGCTTTTACTGTCTTAATTCAACCATGCACTGAACTTGTTCTTTGTGAGTAATAGTTTTCCTGGGCCAAACACTCCACAGGACAGAAAGAAAAATCCATCCTACAGAAGCATTATCCTTAGGGAGGTACAGTAGGAGATTCCTACCAGCTCTTTTGCTTCATAGCTTTATTTAGCAACATAGAAAAAAGGGAGTCTTGGTTATTGTTTTCTTCCTCCAAGTCCTGAATGATTTTAGACCATTGGGATTTCTTTCCATGAAGGGCAATTAGGACTGATTGATATATAGTACCAAAGACTCCCAATAGTAATGGCCAGTCAGCATTCAGAATGAAAAATATCTTGTCAGATTTCTGTAAATTAGCTTTTATAAAAACCAAAGTGTGTCCAGAGAGCTGGCTTGAATAAAATTTCTGCTGTCCTTTGTCAGTCAGTTTTCTTATAGACAATCTATTGGCCAAGAGCTAGGAAGCCTCCTAGATCAGAAATTCAAGGTCTGATTGAAAATTAAAAAGTAGAATGTAAATTTCAAAATGCAGGGGAAGAGGAATAGATACTCTTATTGGTAAATTTGATACAAATAATATCCCAGGTTTAAATTGCTGAATTTTGTCATCATGATCAAAAGCAGTAAAATAATATTTTACAGAGTTATGCACAAATGAAACCCTATAGCACTGGTTCAAAAATAAATCCTACTGAATATAAATGGGCTTATTCTCAGGTAAGGAGACCAGGAGTGGTGTTTCAGAAGACCAAAGGACAGGATAATTCACATCTGCAGAATATCAGTCCTTAGGTTCACTACTAGAAACATCACCTTTTAGGTGTGTGGGGGGGGGGGAATTGTTCTACCTTTGAAAGAGATTTCCAAAACTCTTGAAGTAAGAACATTGTAACTATAATATGTGTATTTGAACTGCAGAATTGGTTACCTATTACTGACAGAATCACCTAGTTTAGACTGACCGGTTTAATTGAAGCTGCCAGGATTACAGAAAAATCATCTGAAATAAGTTCTTCATTTGATGTAAATTGGAATTGCCCTTAGAAGCTAAAATACTGCAAATAAACGAAACAGCAGAAGTTATTACTATGGCAGGTTTTAATACAAAATAATATTTATTTCTAGTTTTCTATGAAATGAAAACAGAAGGGAAAAACAAATTCAAAAAAGCCTGTTTGAAATGGCAAGAATTTTGTTACGCTGAAACCAGACAGCATTTTCGTTCGGATCATTCATTAAATTCCGGTCAACAACGGCCTTTGGATCGAGTCCAAAGGAAAGGACAATTACAAATATATTTACTTTTTAACCTTATTTACACATTATATTTCCCCTGGGAATAGACAGAACGAAGAGTTAATTTTTTTTACAGTATGTTTAATCTCTATGATGACGTGTCTCCAAAATGAAAACTGACTAACCGTTTCATTTACCATTAATAATAACTTCGCCTACAAATTACATTAATAATTTAAATTCCCATTTTTAACATTATGCTATACACTGGCAGGTATAGAGATACAGATAGAAGTATGGATGCCGCCCGAGGGGAATATCCATGTTTACAGCTATATGCAAAATATAATAATGAGGGACAACTTTAACAGTAAAAAGGCATATTTACTCGTTTTGCTTAATCAACACACTTAGAGGTTCGCCAAGTTCCACACATTTGACCACTTGTGGTTGCAACAAATGAGAGTGAAATGAAACCCGGATCACCTAAAAGTCAGGCGAAACCAAGGCTTGGGGAGGGACAAGGTGAATTCCCATTGTTACTCACAGAAACCGACAGAAGAATTCGGCAACAGTGCTGCCCATAGACACGTTACACATCTCGGGCCATAACATTTTTGCAAAATTCTGCCTCGCCTTAAATCACTGGCTATGTCCCGTTCACTCGGCTGCCGACGAGACTGCCCCTTCTTTTCCTCCTCCTCCTCCTCCTCCTCCTCCTCGCTTGCTCCGCGAAAAGTGCTGTAGCCCCACCACAACCACCACCTCGGCTCCAACTTGGACTACTCCGCTGCTTCACTTTCCGGGGAACTTACTTCTAACTGGCGCGTTTCGTATCTGAGGATAAGCGGCGTTTAAGACCCGCTGCGATACCGGCGGGGAATCGAGCCCTCGGTTAGACCAGGTCGCTCCCCCGCCGCCTTCCGAGAATTCGCTGCCTCAGCTGCCCTTTGCGCACCTCTCGGATGTACGCTTGGGCACAAGTTTATATCGTATATATTTCTATCTCTCTATGCATATATGTACATAGAAAATCCAGCCACCGGCTTTGCGGCCTACTGTTTCTCTGGGGCGCTATTCACCAAGGGCCCGTAAAGGCCGTTTGGGTACGCCTGGTCCTTGTGCACGCTGGCGGCGGCGGCAGCTGCCGCGGCCGCCGCCGCTGCGGCTGATCTGTCCCGCATGAGGTCGCTGAAGGCGTACTCCATAGGCGGCCGGAAGCCCAGCGTGGGCATTAGCCCCGCCGTGGAGTAAGGGGTCATGAAGGCCAGGCCGCGACTGTGCGCCGCTGCGGCCGAGTAAGCCAGGCGCAGCGGGCTCAAGCTCAAGTGCGTGCCTAAGGGATAGGCGCCGGCCTCAGCCGCCGCCCCGAAATGGGTCGCGTTGGGCTGCAGAGGCGAGAAGGCGGAGCGGCTGCCCAGCGCGCCGATGGCCGGGGTCATGGCGCCGGCCAAAAGAGGGCGGTGATGCGAGGTGCCGCCAGCCGACGAAGGCTGCAGGCCACCCAAGGTCCCCGGCGCGTCTCCAGCAGCCCGCGCCCAGCTCTCGTCGCCCGCCTTGTCCGGCCCTACCGAGCTGAGTCCAGAGGCGGGGGAAAGTGCTTGGCCTGGGCTGCCGCCTGCTGCCCGGTGGTGGTGGTGGTGGTGGTGGTTGTTAAGGATCTGCTCGATAGCCTGCACCACGTCGCCGCCGCAGCCGGCCAGGACCAGCTCCAGCACGCTGCGTTTGTGCGCGGGAAACACGCGCGTCAGGATGTCCAACGGCGTCCGCTGCTGCCGGCTGCTCCCCGCCACGGCGGCCGCGGCAGCAACGGCCAAACCAGGCGAGGGAGCGCCTGCTTCGTCCCGTTCTGCCTCAGAGCAGCCCGAGTCGGAGCCCAGTGGACTGACGGAGCCTGTGCTCTCCTCCTCGGCTCCGCCGCCCCCGCTGCCGTCTTTGGCGCCTTTGGAGACTGGAGAGCTGACCGAGGACTCGCCGTCGCCGATCTCCGAGCCCGAGCCACAGCCGTGACGAGTCGGCTCCGGGGATGAGGTGCCTGGCGCGCCGTCCGTCCCATCCGGCGATAAAGGCTTGTTCTGTTGAGGGGTCACGGAGCGGCTGGTGAGAAGCGACTTGGGGAACAAGTCAAATTTCTGCAGCTTGACTTCTGGCAAGAGAGACAGAAAGAGCGAGCTGGACTAGGCTCTCCCTGCCAGCGTGCCCCGCCTCCGCCCCCCAAGTGCCGGATAGTAGGTACTTTACCTTGACAGTAATGGGAAAGCGAGTGCACTTAAGCTGGGCTCTTTTCGGCAGTTTAGAGCAACCAAGGAGCTTAATTCAGCGACTACTCGTCTTTCTGTCCCACAGGGAACCCACCCAATGGATCTTGCACTCCTCTACCCTAGCCTGATTTCATCCACTCTTCTGCCCATCCCCACTTTCCGCTGACTCTGGTGGTTTCAGGTTGCTCTCCCAACCTGCCCTCCACGCCATATCTTGCCGTCTTCTCTTTCTTCCCCTCCCCAGATGGCACCTGCGGGGGGACCGTCGCCTCACCTTGGCGACCTTCCTAAGGAGCTACTTTAGGATACGAAATCAAATCTCGCCACTGCAGCTAGGGGGTCTCCCGGGAGGGCTAAATTGCTACGGTCGCTAGGAGGCGCTATCTTCTCTCTCGTCTCCCGCCTCTCTGGCTTGGGACGGCCAAGGAGACCCCCCCACCCCCCCCAAAAAAAACCTGCAAGAAAAAGGTTCCCCTTTAGATGCATGGGAACACAACTCCTATCATAACTTATAGTAGCATCGCTGAAGAAAACTTGGAAGGCAGCCCCAGGTTGGGGTAGGCTCAATTCGATGCCAGCTGTGACAGGCCTCTATATTTTCAAGGGGCAGTTTACTATGTAGCAATACTAACTTACCTGGAAGTGAATCCAATAGCGTCAAACAATTACAGGGACACTAAGTGGACCCCAAATGGGTGTGGAAGACTTCATGAATACGGGGGAAAGAGGAAGGGAGCAAGAAAGAGAAGACATTGCTAAGAAAAAGCAACGGCTTTGAGCACTTACTGCGTTTGACATGGCAAATACGAGTGGGACTATAATCTAGAAATGCCTGGCCAATGTTTCATTGTTAAAGCAACGGCTAGGATTTATTTATTTTTTTAAATAACTCCGTCGGCGACGTGGGAACTCCTGATCTTACAGATCGTGAAGAAATCCTGAACTGCTGCAAACGCTGAGATTTGAGGTCTGCAAATCGTGTTAAAGGGCGAGCTATTGATGGTTGCGTGGAAGCGAAACGAACTGAGCGTGGGACGGAGAGAGCGCGGGGAAAAAGTCCAGGGAGACTGAGGAGGAGCAAAAGGTGGAATGTGGGAAAGTGGACAGAAGCATCCGGGCAGAAGGGCTCGTTTTTTTAAGTGTGCTCAAGGCTGCCTAAAGAAAGATTGGGAAGCTCAGCCCCGGGCCCTTTCCTCCTCAGCGGCCAGTCCCATTCTAAATTTCGTGTAGAACTCCTGAGGCCGAAGGGCTCTAAACGGGGCCCGGGAACCCAAAAGCTGGCTTTCTCAGAACTTCACCGGACTCCCTGTCGCCTGCCACGTTTACTTGGGGGGGGGGTGTTTCCGAATCTGGAAGCGACGGGGAAACGAGCGCCTTTTAGCTCGTCGCCATCGCCTCAGGGTTGGGGTGCGCGCTAGCTCCTCACCTGAACCCCCCGAGCCTCCATCGGCGCTGCACACGGAGCCGAAGACTTCATAGGCGGGCCGCGGCGGGATGATGCCGTTGGCCGCGGCCAGGGCCAGCCCCTCGGCCGTGCCATAGAGCAGCTGCAGCTCGCGGGCCTCGTTCTCCTCCTGAGCCTGCTGCCGCCGCAGCGCCACCTGGGCGGCCATGACGCGTTGCCGCTCGGCGATCAGCGTGCACTTGGCGCACAGGCAGTCCTTCCAGCGGCAGTAGCGCTTGTGGCCCTTGAGCGCCGACACCACGCCGTGGTTGCGGCAGCGAGCGCACTTGGGGGTGCGCGGATACTTCTCGGCAGCTCGCAGGAGCAACGGCGGGCCTCGCAGAAGGCTCCCGGCTACGCTCACCGGCAGGCTGGCCGCTGCCGCCGCCGCCGCCGCCGCCGCCGCCACCGAACTGGGGGGCACCGCAGAGGGCGCCGTGGGTACGCTGGTCATCTCAGACCTCAGTTCCATCTTGACCAAGAAGGGGTGCCGTGGCTGCCAGGGAAGGCGCGGAGGCGCAGGGCCCACTCCCCACCGACGTTCCTTTAATACCTCAACAAGACTTCCGCGGGTTCAACGGGGCGAGGGAAACGCCAGGCCCTTCCTGGAACAACCCGCCGCTCCGCGAGAGGCTAACGGGTTGCTCAGCTTGTCTAATAGCCTGAGTCCCTCCAAGCCACTCTGAAGCCGGTAAAATGACAAAAATCGAGAACTTTTTTTCCTCCAAAAAGTCTGATGCGTCTCAGTCCTTCCTCCACAATCACCCCCCCTCCCCACTCTAGAGCGCATCTGCGTTACCTAACTTCGGGGAAGTAAACGGCGTTTACTCTTCGAGGAAGCAAACAAACGAACAACGGCCCCCGACCTTCTTGGTTGCTCTGGCTCAATCCCCCACAGAAGGAACCTGGATCCTAGGGTAGCGGAAGTCGGGGCTTCCTTGCTCCCCCCGAATCAAAGCCCCCAAGCTCCGAAACCATCGAAATGACTCCCCAGCCATTCCATCTCTTCTCAACAACGCGGCGAAGCAGAACTCGCCCCGGCTCACTCCCGCTGATTTCTTCTCTGGCAAGAACTTACGGCGGAACCCGAGGGCAACCGCTCCTGCCCCGATCCGAGGAAAGGAGAACAGCTGCGCTCCTTCGCCTGCCAATGTTACAAAACACTGTCCTGACAGAAGCGCGCACAAGCCCCTGGAGACGCAGCGGTCCCAGTGCCTGTCCAAGATTACAGCTTGTCACAATCGCACGCAAGCCAAGCTAACCGTGGCAGAAGACGGAGGATTCCTCTGACCCCCGCCAGGTTTCAGACTTCAGAGTGCAACAATTTCCAACTTCCTGATTCGCGCCCACGCTCCTGTCTCAGCCGCCCCCTAATTTTTCTCAGCCTACTCTGTCTCTCCCTTCCTCCAGCTACAGCCCCACCAACCAAAGCCGCCTTCAACAGGCAGCCGGACCCAGTCCGGACCCCCCTTTCCTCAGCCCCAACTTTGCATGTGCGCCACTAAAGAGAGCGAGAGTTGCCAAGAGATAGAAATCTTCGCCGAACCGCCCGCGAGCGCTTGCTCTATTGTTGCGCCTTACGTATCCATTAGACAACATTTGACAACAATGTGGCGCCTGCCATTGGCCGAAAGGGGAAAGAGCTTTTCTGATTGGCCACTCGGATGTCTACAGTGTCCACCCGAAGCTTCTTTCAAATAAACTGTTTTAAGGGGAGGGGACGCTAAAAAGGGTCCAAAGGGGGAGGGGAAGATTCATCGGGGGGGGGGAACCACAGCAAATAGTTTTCATTTCTCCCCCTTCTTTTTTTTTCCCTCCTTCTTCTTCTGCTTCTTCTTTCTCTCTCACTCTCTGTCCCAAATTTTCTGTTACCTTGTTGTCCGGGCATTTATAAAATCTATTGAAAACAGTAGTTGCTCTGCCGATTGATTGTGCTCTTTGAACCTCACATTTTCCTGGGGTGTCACTTGTCAAGATCAGATAGAAAAGTTGCCACTAATAGGATGGCCGTCCTGATGGTTTCGTTTTAGAGCACAGACTAATTTTTCCTTTTCTCTTACGCCTTCTACATCTTCAGGTTCAGCGACTGCCCTCAAAGGGAATACCGGTGAGGTACTGTATTACATTTTATATTTGGGAAAGAAAAGGGGAGGCTCACTGACGGCGTTACTTATTACATACTTTCTTCTCTTTTTCTCTCTCTCTCAGATTCAATTATTAATTGTTTGTTTAATTAAAAGTCAATCAAGACTGTTTCGGACTTTCCTGTAGGACAATTAAAACAGGGAATCGATCCGTGAGCAATTATGCACGCTACCACTGGATCCATTCGCTTTTTAAACAATATATTGTTTTTGTTGTCGACTATCATTTGCCTGACATGCAGTGCCTGACGTCACACTCCTTGGGACTTGCTTGTTTTGAAGAAGTCACCCAGATCAGCGGCCAGTCTATTTGGAGCAAGTAAGGCAACCCATTTCCAAGTTAATATAGCCCGAGAAAATGGGCTGAGCAGCTTTGACGGTTTCTCCCCGAGAGAAGACAGTTTCGAAATGTTGGTAATTAAGTGTGTTAGTGCAGGGTTTTTTTCCTTTCTACGCCGGCGAATAAAATGCCTTTCCTGTCCCCAAGGGGGAAAAATGGTCAACAAAACTTGTACGTATGTCTTACGTGTATTTCCAAAAAAAATTGTAAGGTTGGCAAAGCAATCTCTACTTGGCATACTTGGAAAATCTTTTACATATTAACCATCCCCGGAGTAGGAAAAGTGACAGCCTATCTTTCCAGAGGAAAGCTCCTGGCATAGGAGGTTTTCTTTTCTTTGCAACAGTTACTTTGTTCTTACACGTGTGTTCAAGGGAGCAAAATCTCGCTCCTCAAATTTTGTTAGAAGTCACCGAGATTTAGTTAAATTAATGTCTTAATTCATGGTTAAAAGTCCCTTCCCAGAAAGATGGAAGCGTTAGAGCTGAACAGCCCTTTCCACAGCGGAGGGAAGCATAGCGCCGTGGATATGGCCAAGAACTTGCCTGGAGCCCTGGGGCAAGGGCGGGGGAGCCTTTCATTGGCAAGATAGGTTTCTCCGCAGTTGGCCTACTGAGGAGGCATGTCCCCGGTTTTGCCTCCTTTAGAGGATTTTACTTGGCCGGAATAATGCGTGTCCCTCTCCCGCTTGGCTTCCCTTCTCAAGTGGGGGGGGGGGTCGCATTATTTCGGAATCCCCCTCCCTTATTTTTTAATTGTCACCAAGGAGCCAGAATGAAGCTCCTGTGTGAAGACACAGGAGTCCCGCTCTTTGCAGAGGAGGCTGTTAGTCAGGGAAACTATACTTTGGCCATTGGAAGCAGAGAAATTTTAAAAACAGAAACAGCAGCCTGAGGATCAACAAACCAACGTCTCAATAGTAGATCTAGTGATCAGTTGGTTTCCTTCTCCACCCAAAACAGCTGAGAGAGTTTTAGAAGAAGGGTCTCCTATAAAGACAGATCAGCGAATCTCTGAAATGAGCATCTCGCTCGGATTCTAGTTTCCAGGTGATTCGTTCTTTTGCTTTCTACTGAAGTTTTGAGACAGGAAATGTGATTTGGTTTTATTTTAAACGTGAAGGTCTTTTGAGAAGGAAGAGCTCAGATATGTACTTGGAACCAACATTTGTATAGCTCTTTTGAGAGAGGGAGGGAGGGAGGGAGGGAGGAAGGGAGGGAGGGAGGGAGAGAGAGATGACTGCATTGAAGGTAACAAAAGCTTGCCTAGACTTTTCTCTATCAGTGATACCTACAACAAAAACAAGATCTGCATGGAATAAAAATAGACCTAAAACTGCATGGAATAAAAATGCTGATTGTTACCTAGCCCACAACAAGAAATATTCACAATGAACAGTGTCATTTTGCAACATGAATTGATATGATACAATTAAGTACAGTTCGTGATTTAAAAAAAGGGATATCAAAAAGACCCAGACTGTTACTTATCTTCACCTGACCCATAGCAAAGCTTCCACCAATAGGAAGAATTTTGCCAGTGGCCAGGCTCTTTGCAGAAATAACTGGGCCTAATCTTGTCTTGTTTGGTTGCAAGAAACGTCCTGACTTAACTCTAAATCATTTCATAAAAGGGTGTGAAACTATATATCGACATTTATTTGAACTCCTTATTTCATGCCTTTCTCCGTTAGAAAAAAAATGAGGCCAGCACAAATTTCAGTCTTTTAAATCCCAAATCCTATAATTATCTAGTTGGATGACAAGATAAGTCACTACTACTATAATTAACCATTTGCATGTCATATATACACAGCATGAATTTTGCTTATCCATATAGACAGCTCAGGTTAAGAATTAATTGGCTGTTTAAGTGTTAAATTAATAAAAAGGTAAGGGATGATACATCTTTCTAATCAGTGTCCAGATGCTGAATAATCTGGTAAGTATATTTTTCTATGTACCCTTGCTTTGGGAAGGAAGGAAGGAAGGAAGGAAGGAAGGAAGGAAGGAAGGAAGGAAGGGATAATCTTCGTAGCCCAAAGTGTGAGTAATTTAAAACCAGGACCGAATTTTACTATGTTTATTTTAAACGTGCTATTTGGGGCTTTATATCATCACAACAGTGACTGGGCCATTGCTGGACATCTCTCTTGTGGAATTAACTAAGAAAAGAGTCTGCCCCATTCATTAAGGCAACGTATTAAAATCAAGTTTCGCTTCTTAACAAACATTTTGGAACTCGGAGCGGATTGGGGAAGACATATATTTCTTCCCCCCCCCCCAATATCTAGGTGAAACTCCCGAAACTGCTGGCTCCCGCCTGCGCGCCTCTTCCCTGCGTGAGGGGCCTGACTCTGCTGGACCTGCTTTTTCGTCTCTCCAAAAAAAAAATATCGATGAACATCAAGGAGGGAACCTCCTCCTACACTCCTCCTTCGCTCCCACCCCCCACGCACCCCCATTCCGTTTCTCGGGCTGAGCCCTTTCCCGCGGCGACGGCAGCGCCGCTGAGACACCAGCTAACTTAGCGTTTTGCTTCTCTTGTTTTTGTAATGGTCTTTAAGGGAGCCTCAAAGGTCGCCGCTTCGCTTCTTAATCGGACTCTTCGCCAGGGAAACGCCGGCAGCTCCGCCTCCGGTCCCCTCGAGGCACCAGGCTCGTGGAGAGACCCGCCAAGGCTCCCAAACGAGCCAGCGATTCCTGTCCCCGGCAAGAGGCTTTCCCGCGCAGCGAAAAGACTCTCCCCCCACCCCCGCGGCCGCCCCCGATCCCCCAAACGGGGATTCCCTGCCTGGATATTAAAGGCAGGTCCTTCGGGAGGCACGAGGAGCGGGCCCGGGGTCCCTCTGAGGCTCCGTTTTCTTTCTTGGCACGCATTCCCCCCCCCCTTCCGATGGTTTTTGTTGCTTTTATTTGTCTGCTCTTGTAAATGCTTCGGATACTCGGGTCCTTCTCTACGTGGCGCCCCTAAGTGAGATCCTGCTCCCCGTCCCCCCCCCACCTCCCTAAACAGCCCAGATTCCACGGAGTGCCCGGCTTCAGAGTAACTGCCGTTGCAGGCTGGAATCTGGATCTCTTGCCCGCAGACTTCTTGGGACTGGCGCTTTATGGTGCCGCGTCTTTTTAAACCAGTCCGCAAATAGTGTGTGTGTGGGGGGGGGATGTTTCTCGGGTGCATGATTTCTCCCTGAAAAGTCTTCCTGGAACTGGAGCCCTGTTGGGTCCGGCGCCGTTTCCTGCGTCTTTTTCAGGACTTTCTCCGCAAAAGAAGCTTCAGGCTACCCTCCAAATTCGTCTGCGATTCGCGACTGTTGAAAACAAGGGACAGGGAGTCGTGAATCTTAGACAAAAACGGACACTCTGTGTGTTCACACAACCCCCTTTGACCAGGCCCGTTGCTAATTTAGAGGCTGCATTTGCAAGGAACCGAACTTCGCCGGGTTTCGGTCTTGGTTGGTTGCTTTGCTCCCCCCCCCCCACTTTCTGTACAAAGGACTTAGAGGTTGTACGGATGCAAGCCATTTGGTTAATGTACAGTTCGATGGGTCGTGCGAACCCATCAAATGGGATTCTGGCTAATTCAATAACGGAGTTAAATATGTGAGACTCTAGCTTTTATTTCGGGTTGAACTTCCCTCTACGGAGTGCCTTAAGAATTACAGAGCCAGGCCATATATCATCTGGAGCACTCCGAGATAGCTTTAGGACGCATAACCCGTGCCCTACGTCGGGAGGCGACTCTCTCGAGGCTTCTCAACCCCGAAGCTCCGAGAGCTCACCTTCAGGGAG
>QLTV01002945.1:2292692-2319286 GCA_003457575.1 Thermophis baileyi | reverse complement strand
GAGGGAGGGAGGGTGCTGTGGGCTTTCTTGACCTCCTCATCACCACTCTACATCTCCAATGCCCTCCTGAAGTTGAGAGAGCTCTTCTCCCTCATCTCCCCAAATTCTGCCAGACAATGCAGTCTGAGCTCCCTTGGTCTGCTCTGGAGGCAAACTTAGCCAATCTGACAAGAGGCTCCCCTTCCCCAAACAAACAGGCTCACCTTGAAAGACAAGGCTTCCTATAGAATCAGGCCCTGTGTGCTAATTGAGGGATCACCACGGAGGCAGTGGGGAGGAAAGGGCCTGACCAGCATTCCCACAGCTATTGTATGGATTTTTAGGCTCTTAAAGAACCGTTCCTTTTCTCTCTCTCTCTCTCTCTCTCTCTCTTTTATATTTCCCAGCCCCTCAGGCCTGGATTAACGTGACAGACAATTTTCCCTTCGCACCTTATTGATGCTTAAATGCACTTTGAGGTAATGTGAATAGGGTGGAGCAGGAGGAGGAGGAGGAGAGAAGAAGGAGCTCAGAGAGAAGAGAATAAAGTGTATGTGTGTGTTTGGGAGAAGTACAAAGCTCTATCCACGCTTGAAGGTGGAACAGAAGCAACAGTTTGGGTACAAAGTATTACAGCAAAGGCTGGGAACTGGCTGTGGGCTCCATTACCACTCTCTTCCACCTTTTTTTAAAATTTCTTTTTCCCTTTTAAACTGCACTAAGCCCTTAGATGCAACTAAAGCAGTCAAAGCCAGGCATTAAGAGTCCCCCTCATCCCCCTTGATATTCACCTGAAAGAGCCCAGGATAATGTACTTCCTCTGCTCCTTTAACTTACTGAGGAAAATCTGAAGCACCAACTCAAGAATCAGGCAAAGTCTTACATAGGGAGAAGAAAGGTGGGGGGGGGGATATTTTACATAGAAGAAAGATTCCTGAGCCTTCAATTCCTAACATTTGTGGCCACAAGCATGCAAGTTGCAGAGGTGGGCAAGGAGAGATGAATAGGATCCTAAACAGCTGTTATAATCATGTGTGCCAATATACACGAGAGGGAAGTAGCATGGTTCCCCAGCACATGGCCCACAAAATTTTGCCTTTTATCTGCAAAGTCACCAAGGTGATTCTGAGGATTTATTTTAGCATTTGTCAATCTAATGTTCTGGGTAGTCGGCAGTGTTTCCAAGGAAGGTCATGGCAGCCTATCATTTACCAGCTTTAAACACTTTTGGTTAAAAAAAAAAAAAAGTTAGCAGGCAAGGATTCCCATTTGCCCAGAGATGGGATTTGTAATTAACTGCATCCTATTCTACAAGAGTCCCACAATCTTGCCTCCAAAAGCCAAGAGTGCCACAAATTGCCAAAGAGCTGAAAGGAAGATGACAATGAACATTTAATGGGAAATGAGATGCAAGAGTATGGGCATTGGGAGGTGTACAGTCCCTTAAAGTTAAGTTTAGTATTTACTTGGAAGGGAAAAAAAATGATTGGCCAGGATACATGCAGAATGTTTCCAAGAAACCACTTTTTAAATTTTTAAGGAGCAAATTATCCTGTCATGTTCTGGGACCATGAATTCCACAGTCTAACTATGATGAGTTCATTGTGCCTTAAAACACAATCGTCCCTTGCTTTTACTTCACTAGAAATGCGGATTTAGTTACGTATGTATGCCATTTGTAATTTCCATTATATGACACAAATAAACAGCCTCTTCATTTATATGCCCCCTCTCAGTGGACCTCACTTCTTTTTAGGCTGAAATTGTACTCTGAAATTGTGCTTTATACCTTTCCCTTTGGTATCATATGCTGTTTGAGGTGGGATGATGAGGGAAAAGATATCATATATTTCTGATGTTATATCAGTGGATGCTTACTTGATTACTATCCATCCTATGTGCAACTCTCAAGGCCCATCCAGTTTTGAGGGTCTCAGCTATAGGTGCTTTGGTTTTCCTGATTGGAATTGCAAATCCAAATTGTCTCATGAAAAACAATCATAGGAGGAGGATTAGGGAAATGTCTTCTGCTAATGGTTTGTAAGAGAAGTCTGCTTGATATCTTTTCCCCTCATCCTCTACAAGGACTAGTTGTTGCCCAGATAAAAGAAGAGAGTCCTGTATACTACACTCTAGAACACAGCAGAAACCAGCAAAATCAGGAATAATTAGATAATTAATATCTACTCTTCATAAAAGCATCAAGTATACAATTTGTCTTTTCCCCTTATAAAAAGGTGTTGCCAAATCAAGAATTGCAAAGCTGGGACACCATAGTTTAGTAAAGCAATGTTAGGACATTTCTCCCTTGCTGTTTCCTCCCAAAAGCTTTCAACAGAGATCTGAAACATCTGGTGGTTTGATGCTGACCTATTGAGAAACTCAAAATGAGGGCTCCCCCCCCCATCTTATCATGCAGTACAAATTGTGTAATCAGCCACCCCAGGTAGGCAATTTTGTGGCAAGCCGAGCAGAAAACCAAGGGAAAGCGGCACTTCCCTCATTTATGAGAGGCTCATTAGCTGAGCTCTTTGCGGTGCCTAATGATTGGAGCCCTTTTAAATGATATTTTATATTATCCCCAATCCTTCTCTTTAACTTCAAACATGTGTTTTGTTTTGTCTCTAAAAGGATCCAATGGGTTCCCTCGCCCACTCTTGCTCGCTCGCTCTGTTTTGTGTTGTTTTATTTTTGCTTGTTTTGTTTTGTTTCAGGTAAAACTCAATCATTAAAATTCAGCCCCCGTCTCTTGCATCTGCTTCGTCTTTGCCAAATGAATTGCAGAGGGAGAGAAAAGCGATTGCATTCAAATCACAGATGGGTGCAGGTTTTGGGAAGAAATTTGAGAAACACCATTGTCCAGAATCAAAACTCAGTCCTTTGCTCCACAAAGGGGGTTGCTTTAAGCCCTCTGAGTTCTATGGCACTTGTTTTTTAAACTTTCAAGGTTTCACACAATGGCCTGCTACCTAAATGTCACAACCACTCTGATTCCAAGTGTGTCTCTCTCACTACAAAAAAATGGATGGAGGCAGCAAAATGGAGGGAACAAAGTGAGGGAAATCAGAATCATATACAAGCTACTTCTTCATTGCTGAGGATTGTTTTTTTGTGAGTAGGAAGCCAGTGAAGATGACTTAAGCTCGAACGGGAGAATAGCTGTACCAGGAGAAGAGTTTTGCTGAACCAGCCAAATGAAACATATGAAATGTTAACAAAGAAACAGGAATTCTGAGCATGTTCAGGCTGCATTCTACACAGTACCTTACCAAAAGCAGTTCCACTTAACTAGGGTGGGTGGAAACCTTCCAGAGTACAATGAATACTGGCATTTTTTTTAAAAAGAATTTTCCTGTAGCTCTTGTATTGGTTGAATAAATGGTACAGACATATGTAATGAATGTGTACGTACATGACTGTGCCCACATAATTTAATACAATAATTAAGTGTTGGGCAGGCTTAACTGTTTGACTGTGTATTATGAGAAATGGCTTGTCCAACACACCACAGTTCAAAATCTCTGACTTTAGCACCATACACAAGTTACATTGCCAAAGCAGATAGTTGATCTGCAGCAAAATGAAAATAGGGAAATTGTCCCCATTAGACTGGGCAGACAGGCCTAGAAGCTGAGTGATGGAGATGACCTCTGGGAATCACAGATTTCATGAGTTGCTCCATTCCAAAGTGCGGACTCAGCACTTTGTATTTCAAATGTTATCTAGATGGCAACATCTGGATGACCTTGGCTGATCTCCGAAAGCAAATAATCTGTGTTTGGTTGAGAGACCTCAGAAAATGCCAGGGCTTTATAGTAAGCTGAGTTCACATTTGGAACACTGCATCCAGTTCTGATCACCACAATACAAAAAGATGTTGAGGCCCTAGAAAGAGTGCAGAGCAACAAAGATGATAAGATGTCCAGAGGCTAAATCCTATGAAGAAAAGCTAAAGGTACTAGATATATTTAGTTTAACAAAGAAGGGAGACATGATAGCAGTCTTCCAATAGTTGAAGGACTGCCACAGGGCCGGAGGCATCAATTTATTCTCCAAAGCACCTGAAGACAGGAAAAGAAGCAATGGATGGAAGCTCATCAAAGGGAGATCCAATCTGGAAATACGCAGGAATTTCCTAACTCTGGGAACTATTAGGAATAGCTTGCTTCCTGGAGTTGTGAGTGCTCCATTGCTGGAGGTTTTCAAGAAAAGAAAGGACTATTATTTGTCTGAGATGGTATGAGGACTCCTTCCTTGGGTAGAGAATTGGACCAGATCTCCAAGGTCCCTTCCAACCCTATGATTCTATGATGTTTCCAAAAAACTTTACCCTACCAGGAAATCTACATGAATGCATCTATGAAATCACCAATAAGCAAGCCCAATTCAAAGAAAAATGTACTAATTTCTCCAGTTCAATTTTTTTTCTGGAAGCAGGACTGGAACATTCCCCCCCCCCCCGAGAATCGTAGTTCAGCCTTCCCCAGCCTGGTACCTTAGATGTGTTAGGATGACAACTCATTAACTTCTCAACCAGGATTTCTGAGATTTCTATCTTCTAGATCTGCAGTCCCAAAGGTGCTTTTTCAAGAGGCAACTGGACTTTCTGGTTTTTCTTTGAAGACGTTTTGCTTCTCATCCAAGAAGCTTCTTCAGCTTCAAAGAAAAACCTGGAAGTCCAGTTGCCTCTTGAAAAAGCACCTTTGGGACAACCATGACCTGGATGACTGAGAATCCCACATATAGATCTGCAGGGAAAAAGCTGTTAAAGATGCATTACCAGTCAGAACAGCTAGCACTAAGCAAGACAGAGCAATGTCTTAGCATCATGTAATTATCTATGTTTCCCTGTACCTGAATATCTTGGCTGTTTGAATTATAGTTTGGTTTGATTTGCTTCCTTGTACAAGAGATCAATAAGATTTGCTGTTGGCTTAAACACTCAAATAAGGAATTTAAACACACACTTATGACAATTTTATGTAACATATCTTTTATTTGAAAATTAATTATTGCCCTAGTAAGTCAGAATAGTCAACTAGATAAACAGTCCTGAATGTTCTTAATGAAAATGATGGGGAAGAAAATGCAAAAGGCATCACAATCTTCTTTAACAGTAAGTCTTTCAAAATCCAAAAAAACTCAGCTCTTTACCAGTTATGTACATCTTTTCAAACACATATATACGTAGATTTACATGTATAACTTGTTCTCATCTGATAGGGTCAAGGAGGCAATAATGGAAGAGAAACTGGATCTGATAGCATCTAAAGTAGTTTTCCTTGACGATTACCCTCCAAGTGTTTTAGACTACAACTGCCACCAATCCCAGAAAGAATGTGTATGTGTGACAAAAAGAAGATAAAACTTAACTCTTTTTAAATATTCTATCAACATGCTGAAATAACTGGTCCATGGAGATTTGATTTCACTCTTCAGAAGGTGGCTGGTCAAGTGCTGAGATACAAAGCTGGCATACCATGTTTTGTTGCCCAAGGATGCATGTCAGTTAACGTTTTGCCACTCAGTGCATAGGGGGAGGAAAATCTCACAGTTACCTTTGCTTACCCTTGGAATTAATTTTTCAGTGGCCAATTAGCTAAAATAACTTAGAATTTGCTGGCCTTTATGACATCTCTAATCTGGTGCCTGAGGCAAACCATCACTCTGACAAATCGTAGACAGGCTCTCCTTGTGCGGTAGTGAAAAACAACTGATTGGTACTCAAAAATCCTTGGACTTGTACTCTAGGCCCTTCAGATATTTACTTCATTTTCAGAGTTTTCATACCATTGCAGACATTGAACATCTATATTTCTTTATGAATCTATAGAAAACGTTCACTTCCGTGATACAGATTTGATGTAAAGTGGATGAAGAAGCTTGAAAATCTAATTACCTGCCAATGCTTAAATGAGTAAAAAAAATAATCACTTAGTTCCCCAAAGATGTCTTAGAAACCCTAAAACAGTTTAAAGCAGGGGTCTCCAACCTTGGCAACTTTAAGCCTGGAGGACTTCAACTCCCAGAATTCCCCAGCCAGAATTCCCTTTGCTGGCTGGGGAATTCTGGGAGTTGAAGTCCACCAGGCTTGAAGTTGCCAAGGTTGGAGACCCCTGCTTTAAAGGGTACAATGTTCCCAAATCACTCACAACGTTAAGTTGCTTTCTCAGTCCTGAAAAAAACCATGCATCTTTCTAGCTGCCTCTGGCTACCCTCTTGTTGCACAAATAATAAATTCTGCAATGGAGAAACTTTGGGTACCTACATGATGTGATTTTCTTTGAAAATAGGGAAGCATTACTCTATATTTGGAAGAACTATTATATTAAGCAATAAGATTCCCTTAAATCAAATAGATATCTGTAAGCCTAAATTCTGGTGGGCTAGAAGCTTGCCCTGAGCTTGGGGGGGGGGCAAAATGTTTAGAACTGTCCTTCTAAGTGGATTGCTGTCCTGCACATTCCTGAGGGTGAACTGGAGCATCCCATCCCCCATCCTTTCATTCTCCAATGCAAACAGAAGTTGAGAAGATGAGACACCCTTATTTGGGACACAGCTGTTTAAGATGTAAAGACCCTTTTAAGCATTTGGGAACTCCTGCTTATAGCTCTGAGAAAGTAAACTTTGAATGACCCCTCAGGTTAGTTTAGTCTGAGATCCCAGAGCTGAAAGCTGGGTGGAACCAACCTAGGGGTTTGCCCGCCCACAAAGGAGGGTGTTGTATCACTTCCCCTGGAAATGTACATGATCTTTAGGATGGGGATGGGCACACACACACACACACACTGCAGCATTTAAAGAAATCTTTTCTTGTAGTGAGGCAGGCTGTCCAGGAACAAGACACAACTCGTTGGAAGGTTGTGCAACACACCAACCTAGTACAATAAGAAAATGAACAGTTTTTTTTTATTGGAGTCTTTTTGATTCAGAGAGAGAGGGGGGGGGGGAGAGAGAGAGAGAGAGAGAGAGAGAGAGAGAGAGAGAGAGAGAGAGAGAGAGGGATATAGAGGAGAAGGGAAAATGCTGGAGAAGGAATTACTTGATCACGAACATAAATTAAACAATAAGTACAATATATTTTCAACTTTCATATATTTTAAGTATGGGGATATGCATTTAGATTGTAAAACAGTATTTTTTTTTATACCATACCAAACAATATGCTTAGTTGCAATGTATTTCCCTAACACCTCTCTTCTTTGCACCCATTCAGGCAACTTTACATTTGTTAGCTGAAACCATAGTTGCTCTGGATTATACCGAACAGACATGCGAAAGGACATGTTGCTTCGATACGAGATTTTAAAGGCAACCTGCCTCTCCTCATGTCATTCATAAGGATCTACTTGTTGTTGAACATTCAGTCCACATCAGTACTGCTGCACATTTGGCTATTGTGGAAGTATCACTCCTTAAGACAGCATTTATGTGGTACAAAGAAAATGAACAGTAAATCTTGTCAGGTGAATAAAACACATGCAGTGGGAGTGTTCCAATCTGGCTAACTGTCAATGGTGATTCATAAAATAAGTAAGATCAACAGCATGAACAAAGGTCCAAAGGAAGACAAGAAATTTCTCTAGTGAGTTAAGGACTCCTTGGATAATTTGATTTACTTTCATATTTGCTATTATTTCCAAAATGGCAGTCACCCTTGTATCTTCCAACATACTTTAACAAAAAAAGTGTAAAAGACAGTATATGATGTCTTTATGCTAATATCTTACTGTAATGTGCCAGGCCCAAAACCAAGAATAGCATGTGGTGATTCTTTCAAACTGAGTTCTTTATTGTTTTCATACTATAGTCAAAATATTGCCAGACTGAGCACTCTGCTATCTGCATCTTCAAAATACTCAGTGAACTATTAGGGAGAGGCTGTCTTCACCCCATTTCTCTCATACGTAACATCTGAACTGGGTTGCCTCTTACTTCTCTGAAATGTACCTCCTCCCTCCTGGGAATCCATCTTCTTACTCCATCACATCATGAGATTATTGCAAATAATTTTACCAAAATGAAACCAGCAACACCATGCACCACTGTACATTTGTGAGATAATTCAAAAATAGCGATAATGAACATATTTAGGAAATGTAGCAGTTTAATAAACTTTAAAACAACCCCATGACTGGCTGGGGAATTCTGGGAATTGAAGTCCACAGGTCTTAAAAGTGGCCAAGTCTAATGCTTTAAGTCTAATAAACTGCTGCCACACATGCTGCTTTAAGTCTAATAAACTGCTGCCACACATATACAATCTTTAAAAAAACAACAACCATCAGACAATTTAGTAAAGACCAAATAAAAAGAAATTTGAACTGGGGCAGAGTGGGGTGGGGTGGAGAAACTTATTCAGACTTGCAAGATTCTGTTCACCGTAACCTTATTCTGTTACTGTAGTCTTATAACAAAAATAGCATTAGCATTCATAACTAGAAAGCTTTGGTTTTCTGGTCTGGTCTACCTTCTGGGGGTGAAAGATATGGAAAACTAGGTAAGAGAAAGAATAGAATGATTTCTAGAGGAGACCATGGTGGATCGCCAACTGGAACAGTAAACAAAAAACTTTATACTGTAATATTTTGCTGCAGGTTCTAGTTGTATATGTACAATAAACTGCAGTTTTGTTCCTCTATTAGTTTTTATTTAACATTTTTTTCAGATTGCAAAATGGACTTACATTACCTATTTTTAATAAAGAATTAAGCTGATTTTTAGCTCTGTGACTATCTTATTTAGTCTTTTTGAGACTTTACCTACCAAGGCATCCACTTCCAAACTTCCATCTGCTGGAATAATCCATTGAGTGAGATTTCTATTAGAACTCCAAAATCCTCTAATGCAATTCTTAAATATGTAAGTTGTCACAGCAATAGTTACATCTCTGCAGCAATTAAACTATGTAAAATCTAAGAATCTGTTGCCCACTGTGTCAGTTCCTACTTTATTTTTTTGTCTCTGTTCCCAGACTCTGCAGTCAACTAACTTGCCTCCAAGGTAACAAGACGTAAAGATCTGTACCTATTTAGGATATCCCGGGACATTGTTGGAATAAGCAGGAAAGCACTGCCTTAACCGAGGAACAGCTACGGACAATTTAAATCTAACTAATTCAAAAGCTGAGAAGAAACAAAGACGACAGCATGGGAGCATGGCAGATATGGCAATATATTTTTGTTAAAAAGTTAGTAAGAGAACAAGTTATAATTTTGCAGAAACATCTTCAAGTAGGCATTTCAATACAGGTAGTCTTCGACTTACAACAGTTCATTTAGTGATTGTTTGAAGTTACAAGGACTGAAAAAAGTGACTTGTCACTGTTTTTCACACTTACAACCAACCATTGCAACATCCCCATGATCATGTAATCAAAATTCAGACGCTTCTCAATTGACTCATATTTATGACAGTTGCAGTGTCCCAGGGTCATGTGATCATTTTTTGAAATCTTCTTGACAGGCAGTCAATAGGAAAGCCAGATTCACTTAACAACCATGTTACTAACTTAACAATGGCAATGATTCACTTAACAACTGTGGCAAGAGAGGTCGTAAAATGGGGCAAAACTCACTTAACAAATGTCTCACTTAGCAACAGAAATTTTGGGCTAAATTGTGGTTGTAAGTTGAGGACTACCTGTATCAACATCACTTCTCTTGTCCATAGAGAGGAAGTCGATTACTAAGACTAAAAGATACATGTAAGTTAACCAGCAGTGGGTTTCACATATTCTCGCCTCACTCACGCACATTTTGCGCATGCGCATGCACCCGGCCTTCTGCATGCTCGCTGCGTGTGTGCCTTCCGCACATGCGCCCGGCCTTCTGTGCATGCGCCCGGCCTCCAAAACGTGGCTACATAGGACTGCATTACATCCGGGCGGGTGGGCCGGCGGGCGGGCCCACCCCCACCGCAGTCGCTGCTACCGGTTCGCCCAAACCTGCCGAATACCACCTCTGGAGTTAACGTCTAAGGTTCACTTATGTGAGGTTCGCATCTATTTCTTTAAAATGCATGCATGCTTGAGAGGAGGGCAAGGGACACTGCAGTCGGAATGCTTCCATCTCTAACCAACTTAATTCTTAACGACACATCTATATTGTATAGCCAGGTGGTGAGAATGCGGTGAAAATGGTGTTTCCCGTTATACAGACTTATTTTCCAATTTCTAAGACTTCGTTCACCTGTACTCCTGATCGTGGGCTCTTAATCATTAAAAACAGAATAAAAAATAGAACAAATCAAGGCATAATTTTGTACACAGCTTTCAAATACATGTCTATATTTTTGATAATGTAGAAAAATCCCGTCAACTGACAGCAAACCTTTACGTCAGAAACTCAGTGAAGAACATCTATTTCAGACTTCATTGCTATACCGCTACTGATCCATGATGTTTATTTCGTTGTTTCCTTTGGAAGCCTGGAGGAACACTATGTTCAGTTTGCTTTCTCCATCATCCTTGCAGCATTGTGTCCATTTTTGATCCAATATTAAAGTGCTCACAAGTCTTTCAATGTGTCTGATTTTTAAAACACATTAGGCATCAATTCACTGGCCAAATGTGATGGAGATTCTCAGTCATCCAGGTCATGGTTGTCCCAAAGGTGCTTTTTCAAGAGGCAACTGGACTTTCTGGTTTTTCTTTGAAGAGAAGCAAAATGTCTTCAAAGAAAAACCAGTTGCCTCTTGAAAAAGCACCTTTGGGACAACTCACTGGCCAAATTGTTATATTTTAAAAACTTGTTCATGTGCCTGAACTGTGATCATGTGAAACTGGGAATGCAAGGACCGGTCCTAACTGTGAGCACCAAACGTTTTTCCAACGCTGTTGTAATTTTGAACGATCACAAAAATTGAGGACTACCTGTATCTATTTCGAGTAATATACTTATTTGAGACCCAGATTGTTGGGGGCAATATGCTGACTCTGTAAACCGCTTAGAGAGGGCTGTAAAAGCACTATAAAGCAGTATATAAGTCTAAGTGCTATTGCTATTTACATTTCTAATTTCACAAGGTAAGTTAAAATGTAATTTTTAAAAGGCAGTTTAACAAAACAATCCTGCACTAAATGAACAAAATAGAACATACACGAAGACAAAAGAATGGATATACTTGGGTTTTGCATCTGCTCAAGTATTAATTTAAACTTAAAATTAAAAAGCTAGGAATGTTAGAAGATGTACAGTCAAAAGAACTTCCCCCTTTTTCCATTATACCGAACAGGAAAAGGGAACTTCTCATTTCTCTAATTGACAAGAATAATTCCTTAAGTTTTAATACTAATGTATTCAAGATATTAATCCAGTTATACAAAAGATCTAGCGTTACAAAAGGTGTATCCAAGATATAATGTTCAATAACCATGTAACTGTGGGATGCAATAATAGTTTGCATAATGAAAATAAAGAGCTGGTGAATCTCTGTGTGTACAGCTCCTAGTGACCACATGGATTTTTTTTTCTGTGATGATGTATCCCTAACTGGATCGTTCAGTTCTACAGTGGTGCACCCATGGACCCTGGAACCGAGTCCATCTATTTGGCTGCTGATTGTCCTCTTCTTCTCTTTCTTTCCATCTTTCCCAGCATTAGGGACTATTCCAGAGAGCTACCTGTTCCGAGTAGAATAGTGTGTGTGTGTGTGTAACACAGAAAGAAGACACATAATAAATTATCTATAAAATGCTACTGATATGAAAGGATCAAGTAGCAGTATGGCTCCACATCTGCAAAACATTTTTAATCACTGTTTTTAAAAAATGGTAACAAATATTAAAAATCCAAACATGGAGAATTGAGAACTAAGTACCAATATTTTATTTCAGGAGGAAGATGTATCTTTGTAGCCCTCCAAGAAGATGACTCACTTATTCAAAGAGAACAGCAATAATAGATGGGCATTGTTATGTGGCCTAAATGATAACTGGATTCCACAAAGGAGACCAAAACTAATGTCATATTGGATGTCTACATTACCAGCCACAAAATATTAATAAGTTCACAAATGCTGACCATCCTTGTGGAAGGATACAGGAAACGAATTGGTTGAAATACGGAACGGTGATCATTTCTGACAGTTGTTAAGGCATTTGCCTTGGATTTATGACTTGGTTCACTGAAAAATCCCATTCCAAAAGCCACATATTAAGCTAATCTGTGCCTTAGTTTAGAACCTCATTTTTAAGTTGTGAGAAATAACTTTTTCCTCCTCATCTGATACAAACAAATGTTGAAGTCAGAATGGATAAAAGGGAAGCATGGGGCAGAACTGATCAAAAGGAGATTAAAGTGTACTTTAAAAACTGATTTAAAATAATCAATTATTGATTAATAACAATTTTCCAATACTTGTTGCTCACCTAGGTTTCCTGTACTCCTGAAAACCTGCCTGGCTCCTTCTACCAACAGAAAGAATCTTTCCATTCTCAGATGATCACTTCTGGATCCAATACAATGCATATCAATATTTCAGCAAGAAGTATGTTTAAAAAGAAATAGAACAACGTGAAAGGGCATCTTCATGATCTGCTAATTGAAATTACAATCCAAATTCCATTTGCTTCTACAATATTTAATGGGACTATTTGGTTAAGATGTGTACATTACACCTTGTCATTGGCAGTAAAAAAAAAAAAAAGGCTTTTCTGCATGCTGTAAAACACTGTTAAGCCCAATTGATTTCAATGAAAAAAAAATTAAGTAAGCCATTTTTTCCCCTAAATGAACTCCATAGGACTTGTATATTGGTACACATGCTAGATTCCATTTTCCAGCTTATCTGTGGAAAAAAGAAATCTTTATGTTTGTTATCTCCATTTTCAACTTGTTCAGCATAAGTGAGCAGTTGAATTTTCCATTACAAATGTCTTCCTTGGCAATTTGAGCATTTATTTATGTATTTGTGTGCACCATAGGTGATTAAAACATACCACACATACAACAATTTTGATTGACACAAATAGATTAGTTCTTCTAATATATGTCCTAACAGAATTTTATAAGACTCATATCTTCTCCACTTTTTCCATATTTGGTAAAAATAATGTATCTGTATCCTTAAACACTTAAAATAGTTCCTAAGTTCATTACTCCAGCCAAAACAGAATGAGACAAAAATGCATAATTGTGCATAAAAATGCATATTTTTTCCAGTTTGTATTAATTCTTAGAAGAGGATAGCAGTCTGCTACAATAAAGAAGATATGTCAAATGAGAAATAATGGAGAACAAATGTATTATTTAGAAAATGAATTTTCCATGGTACTTTTGTATGCCACAGTCTAAGCCTACAGTTTGTAATTCACATTAAAAAAAAAGCTTACAAATCTATTTTGATGTAGCTTCAAGCAGCATGCTGATTTGAATGTTCCAAACTTTCTAACCCACTGGATAGACCAGTCCCCTGGATGGATGTACGCATTTCTCATGTCCATAATCAAAATCTGCAAACGTTTCTTAGTACACTGTAATTTTACATTTTTATTGTTTGGTGAAACAAACAAGGTGCTTAAAACTGCAAGAAAAATAATACAAACCAGTGTCAGAATGGGAAAAAAAGCAAAAAGAAACAAAACAGAGGAGAGGAGAGGAGAGGAGAGGGAAGGGGAGTCCTGTAATTCTTCTACAATGATGAGCAAAGAACTTTACTATTTGTGCTGCTTTGGACATTCATAGCCAACATCTGTTTTTTCTGAACTGTTAGCAGCTGGGTACTAGTCATTCACAACAGTTCCTTTTTTTAAACATTATTTAGATACTCATATCATCAGCAGTTCAACACACTGCAATGTAATGGAAAATACTCCCCAAACTGAATCTGGATCGAGATTCAAAGCAAAATAAAAATAAAAATCAGTAAATAAATATCTTGCATATATGTCAAACTATCTTCTCCAAACAAAACCTTACATCTTATGAAAGAGTCAGAAAGTATAGAGGAAGAAAACACCCTCTGCTTTCTACTACTACAATACTGTTAAATCTCCAAGGATGAAAATGTCCCATTTATTGTTTTTCTGCCTTAAAAAAAAATTAGGTGGCAAAATCGAATTTCAAACACAGAAAGAAAATGCACATATATGAGAGCACTGGTTTAGCAAGATATCAAATATACAGTATTCTAGTGTCAAAAGTACAGGCAGAAATGTCCAAGAATTCTTGGTGAAAAAAGGGGTAATTGAGGAGTAAAAATTCTACTGGACAATCACTCACATTTTAACAGTGTATTAGTTATAACAAAAGCCAGATGGTAAGTGAGCAACAGATTCTAATGTTCAGTATTTGTAGCAAAGTATTTTCTCTGCTCTTTTAAATGAGGTTGAAAACACATACTCATGTATGGGAAATTTTTATGGAACTATGTTTATTCTTTCTTCCCAGCTTCTTGAAAGAGGCAGAGTTGGGACATTGATCTGATTTAAATGATAGGACACAGTGATTTGGATAAAGCGTTCGCCGTGCCTTATTCATTATCAAATAATTACTTAGTCCTCCAATCTGGATTCATCTATTCTTTTGCCTCTAGAAAAAGTGTTTCTTGAGGGTACAATTTTAACTCCAATAATGATTTATTTGGATCCAGCTGGGTTACCTGTGAAAATAAAAAAGAACAAGACAACCTGAAAACAAAAGTATAGGTGGTAGCCTTCAGTTACCCTTTCAGAAACAGACTAATAAACATTCCACAATTAGTTTGATCAGTTTGCTTGTTAGTTGGTACAGTATATTTAAGAGAGTCAGGAAATAGCCTTGTTATCATGCTCATAATAGCATTTGTAGCAAAACATACAAAATAAATAGTTAGCGGTATCCTTCATCTTACCTTCCAAAAGCTTTGTATTTTTTTAACAGAATCTAAAAATATTTGCACTCTGATGAAACTATTGACAGCTTTATAATTTGGGGACAGAAAAATATTACTGTTTACAGAATATACACACCAAAGTATTCCCTTAATTTAATTGGTTTCCAAGTGCACATATGAGAAACATCATGTAATTATTTTACTTTGCAAGGCATTGTAGTATGAATTCATTATTCTGTTCCAATTTCACAAAAATCTCATTCTATGCTTATATTACCCTGCATTTATTATTACAACAGGACTTGGATTAAAGGTACATCACTGGAAATTCTACTATATGACAGAGATTTTAATTGGCTATCTATTTTTACAAATCCAAGGTATATGATTTTTCCAACAGTTAATACTTAGCCGAGAAGTGGATGGCGTGCAACCCATACCATTCAAGGTTTCTGCTGCATTCTAAATATAAATGTTACAAAATTGAAAAATTATTAATTACTAGGGAATGATAATATGAATTCCCTTTGACTGATTTAATGTAGTCTAAGTTTAAATATATAAAAGTATATATATAAAATTTATCCTGGTTTGCTACTCACAGGCTGTGTGATTGTTGTCCACCAAATGAGATATAGTCATATATAGTTAAAATGCATCAGAATACAGGAAAGTTGACATAGTTTATTATGTAAATAATTTGCAAAGTATCTTGTGCTACTGTATTACATATCTACATTTTGGAAAGCTGAACGCTGACCAGAAAAAAAAATCTCCAAATCCACATTACAGCCATATCTTTATTAGGTTAATCTAAGGTTACAAAATACTGTGTATATCTATGAATTCTCAAGTTTGGCCCAGAGAGAAAAAGGGAGAAAGTATGCTGAAGTCATTTTTACATTTTGCTATGTTAGATGGGACGAAGGAGCAGTCTGAATATATGGAAATGGGAGCATCAAATGTAAAGATTCCCCTGGACCCCAAAATCTGCTTCATGAAGAAATAATATTATTTCTCCATTACTTTTGAAAATATAAAATAAAATCAGTTTTTCTAGCCTTTTTTCATCTTTAAATGAAATACACAATACCTTTGGTAGAAGGAAAACAGAAGGAGAAAGTACAGTTAAAACTGATACTGCTAATTATATTTTATATGCCAAGTGCATCCGGTAATGACACAAGAAGTAAAATGTAGTTTACTAGAAGAGGTAGAAAAGTTTAGAGTATGTTTTGTGTTATCAGTCTCTATAGGCAACAGAGGTTAGTTTCTATATCCACAAATGCAGTTACAGTAACTGGACCAGGGGTGAAATTCAGCAGGTTCTGACAGGTTCTGGAGAACTGGTAGTGGAAATTTTGAGTAGTTCAGAGAACCGGCAAACACCACCTCTGGCTGGCCCCAGAGTGGGGTGGGAATGGAGATTTTGCAATATCCTTCCCCCAGGAGTGGGGAGGGAATGGGGATTTTGCAGTGTCCTTCCCCTGGAGTGGGGTGGGAATGGAGATTTTGTAGTATCTTTCCCCTGCCACACCCAAGCCACGCCCAAGCCACGCCCACAGAACCGGTAGGGAAAAATTTTGAATTTCACCCGAACTGGAGATACATATTATGGACTAATAGGAAATATTTATTATGCCACTTAATGAGAGTAACCTTTGAAACCTGGAATCATATAGCTTTTATCCCTTAAACCATTTATATTATCGTTACACTGTAACGAGAAAGTTGTGGGTGCTTCACTGGAGGCTTTCAAAAAGAGACTGGACAACCATTTATCTGAAATGGTACAAGGTCTCCTGCTCAAGCAGGGGGTTGGATTCGAAGACTTCCAAGGTTCCTTCCACTCTATTATTCTAGTTCTATTCTATAATTATTAAATATTTTAAGGCTCCACTGAAAAAGCATTTATAATAGAGTATTATCTACAAAGAAAGCCTGGTTTCCAGAAAATATATCACTTAAAAGAGATAAGCAGCCATGATCACATAAAACCTACTGTGTTTTTACAAAACAGCCAAAATGCTGAATTGTAGTTTGCAATTACAGGAAGGAAGCGCTTTGTTTCCGTATCTGAAGCATTAACATTTCACTGCTATTATTAATACAGGCTCATTCTCTGGACAACAAGAGTAGTGCACCTGAGAAAAGAAATTAGCTGCTTCTATTTAGTCCAAGGCTGTATCTAATTAAATCCACTCACTTTCCAAATCCCTCAACGCCTGTATTGCAAAATTACAGAAAGGTAAGTAAAATGAGAATGTCTTCTGTGTATCAGGCAAAAACTGGTTCAAAATGCAAGACTGGGTTAATAAACACTATCCTCTAGACTGTAACCAGATGGAAACCTATTTTTCATTTCAGTGTGATTAACAATGCACATCCTAATCAGAATTCTTGGATTGGCAAACTCCACTTTATCCTTAATAACAACTATGAACGATGTCCTTTTCTCAGATGCTTTCAACTTTGGAGATTTATTTGCGTACCTGTGCTAAGAAGAGATTTGCTGTCTTTCACCTTGGATTTTCAGAGTGCCTGATTTTTTTTTTAAATTCACCTAGGGACCACATAGTTTGCAAATGTTTACACCATTACCCAATTAACTAACAATATGGCTCTTACATCTGTCAACAAATAAAGCTGTTGTTGCTTTGTTTTAGCTCCCTGGCATTTGCTGTTCATATAGGTCGTCATTGTACTTAATTATCATGCTAGATCCCTTCTGCAGCATTTACTTTGTTATTTGTGGCATGTAAATATATTGCTTTAGCATGGAAAATAGAATGTTTAATGTTTGTCTGACCAGAAGAAATGTCTTAAAAGGTATGCAACATCTCCTACTCCAAGCAATAATAAAAATGATAACAATCTTTTTGGGCCTATTCAACCAGTATCCAGGGTGACAGCGAAATCTGTCTTATTATGGTCTTCCTACCTTTCTATATTTTTTGATAATAAGGACTGAGAATATAAGGATTTCCTGAAATATAGACTCTCTCTCGGTAGATCACTCTTAACTAAAATTAATCAATTAGAACAGAAACCAAGAGAAAAAGTCCAATCTCAGTCCTGTTCCTGATTTTGGACGCAAGTCTTTGGGATATAAGGCATTCTGATAATATTCTTTATAAATTTACTTAAATGAATGAGATATGTTTTCAAACAGATTACAGTTTAATTCTTCGACTGTAAAAATGATTTTTCCTATTCTAGCCAGCCTTAGATAATAATGCTGGAAGGTAACTTCAATTGCTACTCTGCAATTTATTTAAGCAGCCAACCTCTCTGGAGAATGACTTTGTAATAATTTTTACCCATTTAACTGGTAGTAAGTCCCACTGAACTCAATTAGACATTTCTGAATAGGGGTGAATAGTATTGTGCTATTAAATTTTTATGCTGCCCATCTCACTGATACGGCAACTCTAGGTATTTTAAAGACTACATTCAATTCTGAAGAATATCATGATTCTATGGCTACATTTGGGCTGGTAGGAACATTGGAAATTTTGTAAAAGCATTCAGGCATCATCATGATCATTCTGCTACAGAAGCTGTCAGTTCACAAAATGGCTGCCACGATGGCAAAGACAGTAACAAAATACCCATTCTGAGAAGAGCAGAGTTGGGAGGCTAAAAGATAAATAACCTGCTCATTCCAAAAGAAAAAATTTCCTCTGAATTCCCAATTTTCACAATGCAGGAAACACGTAGTCTCTGTTAACCTCTATCAATTGCCAAATATTAACTTTTCTCTAAATATTTGGCAGGCATTTAGAAAACCCACACTGACTTCCACCCAAATGCTTCCTCATTCCCTCTGGAAGGAGCCCTTCTTCCTTTCTTTAGACTGTCCTTTAAGTCATATCCAACTGCTTGAGCTCCCTGCCATCATCCACTTTTTTAGAATGTCTCTAGATCTAATAAATCTTGGGGATTGAAGCTGGCATGTAAATTACAGAGTAGTCACTTTTACAGATGTTAAGCTAATCTATTTTAAAGCACTGAGTTTAGCAGGATATTTTACAGGTACATGGTGCATATGCATGTATGTGTATATACAATACAGCCTACTGGGTGTATATACAATACAGCCTATAAGGAAGTCAGCTTTATAGATATATAACTATTTCTGATTACACATCTGATTTATCAGATAAGTATAATATTCATTCAAATAATTTCACGAAGCCTGAACTGATTGACATTTAAATCTTCCCTATACGGACTGAAATGATACCTCCAATGCAAGTCACACTCCTGCCAACCCTTTCTTTAAATATGTATCAAATAATCTCACAAGAAAGGTTTGGCCATATCCTTGCGAATTTTCACTTTCCCAAGGAGTACACCAATTGTCTTTTTCCTGTAGCATTCATTGTGCACATATTCTCCTAGATAACAGCTTCAGAATTGTCAGTCATAATCATTAGGTTCAAGCACATAAAACATGGAAAATGTCACCAAGGTATGGCTTTTTAGCCATTTTTGACCAATAAAATATATTTTTATAATGTCTAAGAAATCTCGACAAAAATCTTTTTGTGATCTGATTTACTACATGTAGGTACAAATGTAAATGTGATTTGGATTAGCAATTTTTTTTAACAAAAATGAATATTATATATAACAACTATTTCCTTTTCCTACTCAGTTTTTAAAGTTGTTTTAATAAAGCTCTTTTTATTTTGTTGTTTAACACAGCTTATTATATATACACATTTATAAACACAACTGTATCACTTGATTGTTTACTAGATATAGCCTCTTACTGGCATGGGTGTGTGTGAATAAGGTGAAGTAATGGCAAACAGCCCAAGGCAGGTCATTTTAAGCAATGATATGAATATACTCATGTCAAACATGAGTAACAAGGATCATAGTCATCACCTCTGTTAACACCCAAGAACAGGATCCAATTCTCGAGCAGGCAAACTTCCTTTGCTTTTTTACACATGCATGAATTACTCTGTTGAATTTAGTAGACAAAGAATCCTTTAACTTTCATTCCTAATCCTTCTTATCAAGGTATAAATGCTGTGAGAATCACTTAAAATGCACACCTGGTGAAGGACCAGAACTTTTAAAAAATCTTATTATTAATCTGACACAAACAGTGAATCTAATCTGGGTGACAAATATTCCTTCTGTGAATGTTGTTGTTGAGCTCTAATATACAAAGTATGAATATACTGTACACATTGGAAGGCTGCTCAATTTGGTTTAGAAAAATGAACGTGCTAATGGTTTACCAATGCTTAAGAAACTCACTAAACTATGAAGAATCAATAATCAATCAATCAATCAATCAATATTGTAAATATTATGATGTTTATCTTTGTTAAAATATGATATTTATGTTAATGAATAATAACTAAGTATATAAATGGGAAAGATCATATAAGCATGAAATTACTGTCGATATAAGTTGCTGTACTATAACCCCAGAGGTTATGTAATATGTTTTGTACTGTATTGTTTTGTTTTGTGTACCCTTTGTATATGTCTTTTTATGTTGTTTTAAAATGTAAATAATTCAATAAAAACTATTTTAATAAAAAAAACTATGAAGAATGGAAGAAAGGAAAGACAGTTGTTGAAAGTGTAAGATGCTGATTATTAAAGAAAAGGGCTGAATAGCATGATCTGAAAACAATTCACAAGAAAGATTTTGGACTTTACAGGATCATTAGCTGATATACATTAAAGCAGCTCGTCTTTTGCAGGATCTTTATGTCTGTAAGAAAAGAACACTGTAATCACATCTTTAAAGATGTGGTTGCTTTAAAGAATCAACTCATTAAAGAGCCATTAAAGTAACTGCATTTTTTTCCTCATACTCACACGTGGAAGTCTGAAAAAAGGTGGACTGCACTAATCTAAAGTTTGGGTCTGAGAAAGGTCGAAAACCCTTCTGAGTCATTTTGAAGCATACACCCTGCTACTAAATGGTTATAGTAAATGCTTATTTGCTTCCAACTGTTGTTCAGGGTGCTTGTCTTCAAAGTGTTAAACTCAAATATCTAAAGATGATTTCTGTTGCTTACAATATCTTATAATACATTGAAATCTGCAGGGGAGGTTCACCTTCAATTTCTTTGGCTAGAACAAGCTCACTGAATAAAACCTATGTGAACACTGAAATGTTCTTTCCATTCATGCTTGACTAGCTTTGATGCTGCGACTTTGTGAACACCATGTTGAAACTTATTGGTTTGTAGACAGTAAGAAGTGGATATTAATTATTTGATATATCAAATGTCATAAAAATTACCTACCATCAAGTGTTAAATACTGGAAGCAATAAATGGTATTAATTTTACAATTTGGGCAACTTTGGATACACATATGTAGCACCTTTGGTTGGATGGTCAGTATTACGATCAAAATACAATAGAATTCTAGTATCTCTGGAAACAATTATATCAGTTAGAAAGCTATGGAATGTAGTATCTAAAAAGAGATTCAATTCTTTTTCCCATGCTAAATTGACTTACAAATTAGGGAAAGAATGGTGCAGGGGTGGGTTCCTCCCGGTTCTCCCGAACTGGTAGTGGCCTACTGGTGATGTTACGATGACATCACCAAATCGGATCGGTCGGTGCCGGTCCGTGAGAGCCGCCATCTTTTTTTAAATTTTTTTTTGAATTTTTTTTTTGAATTTTTTTGAATTTATTTTGGACCGGTTCTCCCGAACGGTAGCAGCCCACTGGTAACATCACAATGACGTCATCCGGCACTGTGCATGCTGTCGCCATCTTTTTTTTTATTTTATTTTTTTGGATTTTTTGTTATTGCGCATGCGCACGCGTGTGAAGCGCGCCCACGCGGCGCGGGAGGGAGCGAACCGGCAGCGAGGTAAGTTGGAACCCACCCCTGGAATGGTGATATGGAAAAAATGGGGGGGGGGGAAATGGGGATATTGGCTTAGAATCAATTGATAGATGATGAGGATGCATTTTTAACATATACTGTGCTAAGAGCCAAATATCATCTATCAGATGTAATGTAGAGGCAATATTTACAGCTACAACATTTGTTAACAACATTGTTTGAACAAACAGCATTTTCATTATCTTATCTAATCTCTATTACCCGAGATACTAGAATAACTGTTCAAATATTTTAAATTTTTTTAAAAAAACTATTAATTTCTATAGATATCAATACATAAATTTGATATGCCCATTGTAAGATAAAAGAATTAGAGGTTTCTATACTGTCTAGACAATGGGGAAAGTGTTGTAACTTTTATACTGCAGTGTCAATAAATAAAACCCTTCAAGACTTAAGGTACACTGAGATCAAGAGGAATTAATTTAGGTCCATTTATTTTTAAAAAGTGAATTCTAAGATCCAATCCTTTTGGGGACAAGAAAGAGGCCCATGTAAACCATGGAAAAAGAGTACTTCAGAAGATGCTCCTGGCTGTCTCTACATGCATGTGCACTGCAGGCTCTTTTTTGAAGGATTTGCATGGTGCTAGTATTTTATTCTGCAAGTGATTTACTACAACTACAGGCAGTCTGCCAGTAAAGGGAATGCACTTAGCAACTAGTTCATTGTTATGATGGTGCTGAAAAAAGTTACTTATGACTGGTCTTTATACTGACGAGTGTTGAAGCATCTCTGCAATCATGTAGTCGTGATTTATGCATTTGATAAAATGTATGTATTTATGACTATTATAACGTACCGGGGTCACATGATTGCTATCTGTGACCTTCCCAGTAGCTTCTGATTCATGTAATGACCGCAGCAATAGAAGGTTGTAAAATCAGTCTCAGTCACATGATGATTTAACTGATTTAATAACTGCACTGCTTAGTGATGGAGGTTCCAGTACCAATTGTGGACATAAGCTGAGGTCTAAGTGAATTAGTAATGAACTCTCTTTCAAAGGAAACAGCTCAATCACAAGTCTGATATTCACCCTTTGGGTCATAGTTGAATTAATTGGCCTCCACAAGTCAATAATGTATGTTTTCTATATAATTCTTGAATTCTGAATGCATTTAAAATGGACTTTAAATCCATTGTACCATTTCTTCCAAGAATTGCTAAATGTCAATACATTATGCATTTGTTTTCTGGATTTCTGAATTATTTTTACTACAAATACTATATATGTGCATTCTAAGAGATAAGGAAAGTTTTCCCCCCCCAGTTGGCTAAATTTGAGGACATTTTAAGTCATAAACTAATTTATCTCGCATTCTGAACTATGAAAAATGGTGCACATGAAATGTTTATGATCAAGCTGAGAGCCTGAGACAAAGACAATTGAATACAGATTGCGTAATAAAAAGGAGGTAGCTATTAGCTTAAAGACACCATTTATAATTATCAGTGTGAGGAAATGTTTCTCAAGAAGATTCAGAGTGGGGAACACAACATTCCCAGATGCTACAATATAACTGATGTACAGTTTAGACCAACAACATGTATACAAAAATGTCTTAGTAATTTACAGATTCTCAAGCAATTCTGACAGCGTAAGCCCTATCGGAATGAACAAAGTTTGGGGTATAGGATCACTAAGGATCAGAGCCTTATTAAGATGCATTTACTTGTCCAATTACCAAAACAGCAGGAGATCATTAAATTTTCTAGTTAGCAGACACAGCAATGTTAATTTCTTAATGTTGCCAAGGCTATTTCTTGGCATTTTGCTTCTACACTTTCTTCTAGCAAAAATTCATAAAGTAAAAACTAAGCATGAGAAAACAGGGTAGAGGCATTTAAACAGAATACTTTTATCTTAGTGACAGTTATTTGTAGTGTTCAATATTCATGAGAGTATTGAGAAATGACCACTAGACAAGGAATCTTACCCCGTCTCAGGTAGTTCATAGAGTAATCAGGAGAATGTTTGGAAGTAATTTTAAAAAAAGGTGATTTTTTTACTATCCTCAATGGAACTTGCAATGTAGTTACAGTAGATACAGAAGGATAGGGCTATGATACAAAAGGATAAAATAATGGAAAATGTGGGAAAAAGCAGGGAAAAAAACCCATTCTCTTTTTTCTCACCCTCCCCACACAAACGCCAATCATTTTTATATCCAACTTCTAAGTTGGATTGTCATTGTAGAATGCTGGTCTAAAAGAACTGATCCAGTAATTCATCATTTTTATGTTCAGAAATATGATACATGTTACAACATAGCCTTTTGCTTCTTTCTATGTCCATCTCCTTCTACAGTACAGTTGGTATTCAACATACCAAACGAACACCTGCTCCCAACCAAGTCCTTTTAATCCCTCACCTATATTTTATAGTCCTGCAATCATCCAGTTACAATCTGATTCTAAATCAACCTAAATCCTTCTCTTGACTGGATGCACTGTATTCTCCTCAGTTAAATTTATTTTAACTGCTATTTTGAAACGGAAGGGTAAGAAATAGATGCCTTTTCCTTATCCTTGTTTATTTAAGCTGCTGTTGGAATTGACTAATTAAAGGGATTTTTAGAATCATAATACTCTAAACAAAACAAACTGGTTTTGAATTATTAAGCAACATTTTAAATGCATTTGAATAACCTTAAGTAACTTAGGTGCCAACTGATCCTAAGCTACAGCTCAGGTAAATAAACGTGAAATACTGTAGAAGTCTTAACTTACTAAGGCCTCCAGATACAGTAAATAAAGAGCTTAAGTCTCCGGTATATAGTACTCCCAAATAAGTGGATTTCATTGCTTGCATTTAAAAGAGGAAATGCGGCACAGAAAAAGAAATACAAGGTTTAATTTTGATTACAAAAGAAACTTGCAGGTGCAGGCTGTTAAGACATGCCAATGCTCTTGTGAGATGTTAAGGGCCTCTTGTCTTGTGTTTCAAATGCCATGCCATACAAAACCCACGCCATAACTCTTTTCAAGTAGTTATCAGAGATCTTGTCATTAAAGGATATCACTAGAAAAATCCAAAAGAAACAATCAAGTAATACCTTTAGAAGGAGAAACTAAAAGGTCATGAAGTAGTGAATAAGCTGTAAAGTTTTCAAAACCTTGCTCACTTTTCTGTCATTTCAGTTGGTCCCAATAAAGATATTATCTTGGTCAGGAATGGGCAACTATGGCAACTTTACGACCTGTGGACTTCAATTCCCAGAATTCCTAAGTCAACCATGCTGACTCAGGAATTCTGGGAGTCCAATCTAATCTAATCTAACTATCACGTTTTCCGGTCTGACCGTGAAAACCGTAGAGGGGGTGGTGTTGCTATCTTCTATAAAAAGTCCCTAGATCTGAAAAAGATTAATGTCACACAGGAGCTTGCTCTCCCTGAGACCGTTGTCTGCGAACTGTCCCTAAATACCACAGTTCATTTCTTGCTATGTTACAGAGCCCCTGATTACGACCTTGGTCATACGAACAAGCTAACTGCACTACTAACGTGGGCAGCTTCCTGCCCGCACCCCCTTATCTTTCTTGGTGACCTCAATTTGACTCTTATTAATTGGACCCTAAATGAATGTACAACTGAACCTATACATGCAACCCTGTACAATGCTGTTACAACTCTGGGGCTGGAAAGTTGGTAACGAACAACACTAGGCTCAGCAACTACTTAGATCTCATCTTCTGCAATAGTCTAAACTCAATTTATGGCCTACAAGTCAAAGAACCTTTTTCCAACAGTGACCACAGCATGACTGATTTTTGTCTCAATTTGTGTCCTTACAAAGAGGGTCATAATGATGGGACTCCAAATTATAACTTTAAAAAAGCCAACTATTCTCTCATAGCTGCCAACCTCGCATCTCTTGATTGACACCTTCTGTTCACAGGCTGTAATACTGCAGAAGACCATTATAACACTTTTTTGCTTGAAGTCAATAGAGTCATTAACCTATACGTACCAATAATAACCCCTAAAGCCAAAAAAACAAAAACAAATTACCCATAACAATAAGAAAGCTACAATCCAAGAAAAAATCTCTTTGGCGAGAAAACAAAACTGGCTATGTAACTTTAAAAACTGTTATAAAGCCCTATGCCACCAGATAAAGGCAGAATGTACCAATCACCATTGCAAACAGGAGGAAGAGCTGTTACAATCGAAATAGCACTTAGACTTATATAGCAATAGCACTTAGACTTATATACCGCTTTACAGTGCTTTACAGCCCTCTCTAAGCGGTTCACAGAGTCAGCATATTGCCCCCAACAATCTGGGTCCTCATTTTACCCACCTGGGAAGGATGGAAGGCTGAGTCAACCTGAGATGCGAAATCTACCCGAGCCTTCTATAATTTTGTAAATGCCAAACTTAAAGACTTGAAAACTATCCCATCCCTAAAAGAGCCTAACGGGGAAGACTGTAACAATGAAGCTGTTAAGTCCAACCTCTTCAATACTTTCTTCAGTTCAGTCTTTGTCGACAGCAATGGCTGCTGCCCCACATTTCCTAGTCGTACCATAACTAATTGTAATGATTTACTACATATTGATTTTACAATAGATAATGTTGAAATTGCACTATGTAACCTAAAGCCATCTCTATCTATTGGCCCTGATGGATCATGTGCCTACTTCTTAAAAAAAACTTGCCACTGCCATAGCTGAACCTCTATGCACAATCTATGAGGTATCCTTCAGAACCAGCTCCTTGCCCGACCTATGGTCATTAGCCACGGTTATATCTATCTTTAAAAAGGGAAGCCCTAGTCTAGTAGAAAATTACAGACCAATCTCACTGTGTTGAGTCTGTAAACTTATGGAATCAATTATAAACCAATCCATCACCCTCCACTTAGAGACAAACAACCTGCTATCTAACAAGCAGG
>QLTV01002945.1:2266052-2285911 GCA_003457575.1 Thermophis baileyi | reverse complement strand
TATATATATAATCTCAAATGGGTCAATAAGCAACAAATAACGTGCATCCGGTCTGGGAGGTTAATGTGTTGCTATGTGGCAGGCATCATTTGCATTCCACACATTCAATAGTTGACATTAAGGAAGGAGAGAAAGTAGAGATGCTTCTCCATTTCTTCCAGAGACTTTAATAAAATCCACTGGAAGCTCACTTGGTGTCTGATTGGAAAAACAGGAGTTTGGCAAGTGAATTATACAAAGCAGATGAGGGGAAAAAAGAGCACAGGAGAGAGGAAAAGTCTGCTGTTTCCTAAGCGCTGCTGATAGATTACTTTTAATGTCTTGAGTGCTGCTGACTATCCATTGTGTCTGACTGCAGTATGGCCTTTGTTGACCTAGTTGAGACAGCTCAAGGAGGTATGCAAGGAACCCAGTTTCCAGAAACAACTTTCTGTTTGCTCGTAAGTTCAGTCAGCAAACAGGGAAGTTTTAATGGGAAATTGGCCACAGTAATCAGAAGAGGAAGCTCAAAGGTATATGGGGAGTGAGGGAATCATGGTGTGTACAATGTCTGTTTTCCTGGCTGAAGAATATCCAAAATACACTTGCAAGTGCAATCTTCTTTTCTTGAAAGAGAGTGTTAAAGGGCTTAAAGCAAATGTTTCCACACCACAACTCATTAGTGGAAATGAGAAGTTCCTGGACTGGACAATGGACACACTCAGAAGAGCCAGAAAAGTGAATACATAGACCAGGAGGGAGAACTTCGGCAGAGATAATAGCTCATGTGACCAAAAGAGGCAAAACGGATTAGGAGGCATCCGAGGTAATTATGATTCTCCCTCTAAAAAGATGATTGACAACTATCCGAGCAAACCTTGCTACAGAACACTAGAGAAACATATAGTCCCTCCATGGACTTAAGCCAAGAGCCACCTTGAAAAAGAAGTGTCTAGTGATGGTGGGTGGTTCTCCACTGAGTTGAACTGGGCAGCTACCTGAAACCTCAAATGATGTCAGGAGATGAAATTCTTGTAAGCCCAATCTGTCCACCTCAGTAAACCTTGCTAATGAGAACTCCAAGAAAGCATGCTTGGAAAAGAATCACCTTTAATTTAGGTTAGCTGCCAAAGAACTTGACATAAGGCTTACAAAAGAGACGCACACCCACGCCCTCAAAACCAACAAAAATGAGTTATTTGGATATGTTAGCAATAAAGCCAAAGAGGTTGTAGGTCCATTGTGAGAAAAAGTTGTGAATGGGTAATAGGTTAATGGTTGATCACAGAACACTTGCAGTAATCTTTGGGAGAAAACAGGTGATTCCAGAAACTTGGAAGACAGAAAGTATCATCCCTGCTTTGTTTTTTTTTTTTTAAAGGGAGGGGAGGGAGAGAAAGAGAATCTAAAAAAACTGTAGACTTGTCATCATGACATTTATAATGGACAACCTCAGACTTGTCATCAACAGAATGCAAGTTAACTTAAAAATCTTGAGCTTTAATTGGCTTCTCATAAATCTCTCTGTAGAGAGCCAGTCTGATGTAGTAGTAAAGGGATCAGGCTAGAAACCAGAAGACTATGAGACGCAAAGCCAGCTGGGTGACCATTGGCCAGTCACTCTCTCTCAGCCATAGAGAGCAAGCAATCGCAAACCACTTCTGAAATTTTGTCAAGAAAACTACAGGCAGGTTCAAAAGAGGTTCAAATAGATCACAGGAGCCGTATCATAATGAATTTAACAATGAATGTGCTGGAGTTTAGACTTATTTGATTCCAAGATTCTGTATACCAACCTCTTATTTTCTTCACAATACACAATACAGTTAACAAGATTCATTGTAAATCTTTCTTTCTGGACTCTTTCTCTTTCTCCACTGTTATAGGCTTGACACTCTCAGTATGTGTGCTTATGTGTGCTTGACACTCAAGCACACATAAGCACTGGCTAGGAGGCATAAATAAAGGCTTGAATAGATCTGAATAATCGTAACTTATATTGTATATCATAATTTAATCTATAAATTTATAATAGGGAGCCAGTTTGATTAATGGTTAAAGTGCCTGAGAGTTGTTATGAGGAAAATAGGTAACAAGAGTATTGGGTATGTTTGCTGCCTCACATTACATATAAAAAAGGTGAGAATAATAGTAATGTGACCCATCCATAAATTATAACAAGGAGATCAGTTTGCAAGTTGCATGAAATTTAAGACAGAGGTACCAGGTTATCAAAGAAACAGTCTATGTCTCAAGAATCAGAAGAATCCACAGTAGCCAGTTCAAAGTTAAACCCATAAGACAAGGAGTAGCTGCCCTTGGAACATTAGGTTGCAGGAATTCAGGACAGGATGCAAGACCATTGTTTCTAACCAGGGAGAGGGTCTGGAGGATGATGTTATATAGACAGAGCTCCTGGCTTTATCTAATTAGGGGAATTAATGCTTTCACCTTTCAAAGAGCTGTCCAGAACTTCACTGCTGAGCTATGTTTAGCTGATGGTGCATTCTGGGGTTTGGCACTCTCCCAAACTCAGCGTTTAACTCTTATGTTAGCAGCCAACTGTCTTGAGTCTGAATCAATTCTGAAAAGGGACTGACAACTACTGGTGATTCTCTTCAGCCTCAAATCAAGCCATAATAAACAGCATGTTTGTGAGCCCTTGGATGAACATACTACAATTAAAAGGATCCAGCACTGGCTTGTTGCAAACAAATCATGTCAGAGTCATCTTCTTTTCTTGATAGAGTTACTAGCTTAGTTAGAACAGAAAAATGTCATAAATCTGAGTGCATTTAAGTGCAGCTCAAATAAAGCCTTTGTTAAGTTTCTCATGATGTTCTCCTTAATAACATGGTAAAATAGAGGCTAGATGATAGTTATTAAACAGATTCACAATTGGCTGAATGTACCCAGGAAAGCTTGTTAATGGCTGTGTGCCATAGGCCTCTGTACTGTACCCTGTGTTGTTTAACATTTAACCAGTTTCTTGGATGAGGGAACTGAGGAAAAAATTATCAAGTTTGTGGGAGACCGAACACTGGAAGGATGGTTAATTCTTTAGTGAAGAAAGAAATACTAAAAAAATATCAAAGCAGGCTTGTGCAATGGGCTGAAATGAAGAGAAATATACAGTTATGCATCTGAATAGGAAAAATGTAAGATATAAATATACAATGGAAGAAACCTGGCTTATGAGTAGTACATGTGAAAGGGGTCTGGGTGTCTTTGTCAACCACAAATTAAACATGATCCAATATTATAATGCAGTTGCTAAAAAGGCAATGGCTATTTTAGTATGTATTAATACAGACTTCAGATCATGGGAAGTAACTGTTCCAATTTACTCTGCCCTGATTGAATCCCATTTCAAATATTGTCTCCAGTTCTGGGAATCACAGTTCAAAAACCGAAAACTGAATTAAAATGGTAGGGAGCCTGGAAATTAACCCCTATGATGAAAGGTTAAAAGATCTGAAGACAATTAGCTTACCATGGAGAGGATTAAGGGAAGATAGGAGAAGCACTGTCACACAAAAGGGAAGCACTTGTCAAATGTATCCAACCTCTTATTTTCTTCATGATACACAATACAGAATCAATCTGTATCACAATACTAATACAGAAATCAGAATCAATGGGTTACAACTACAAGTACATTGGTTCAGGCTAAATGTCAGGATAAATTTCCTGACTGTATGAAGTATCAGATGGGGAACATTATTGCCACATGAAGTGGTGAGTTCTTCACTGGAGAACTTCAAATAGAGGCTGGATAGTCATCTGTCACAGAGATGCTCTAGTAGACATAAGAGCATTGAACAAGAACTAGACTAGATGAAATTGAAAATAGTACATACACTTAAATATTTTATTATTTTTTCATTTACCTGCACATGGACTTATTTTAATCTTTTATAAATGGATGAATGTTGTTATCCTTTTCTATTTTCTCTTCTGAGGCACCTGCTTTCTATCATTGTATTTTGACATTTACCAATACTGTATAACAAATGCAATAGTATTTACTGAACCCAAGCAATTATACTAGAAAAAACAAACAGCAGCTTAGAAAGATCTGTTTTTATTATGTAAAGAATAACTTCCCCTCCAAAGTAACTAGTCTCTAAAGCTTCAGTGCAAAATAGATATTTACAATGGATATTCCATATCAGTGAACACACTTAAAGAACAATAAAGGAACAGTAATGTTAACAATTCTTGGATCTGCAGGGCAGATATAAAAAGAGATGATTCATTATGTGGACAGATGAATGACTGGCTATTAAAAGAATCTGAATGAAAGAACATCATATAAGCAAACTCTGTTGTATAGCAATAGACTATAGGTAATATGTATATATAAGGAATGTTTGTACACAGTTTGTGAATGATGTTTTTGTTCTGATATATAAATATATCTTTTTTCCCCTGTTACAGCTATTTGCATTGAGAAGGAGTCCAATTACAGGTACAAAAAAGGTAGACTTATTCTGCAGCTTTCTATAAAAAAAAACTCTGAAAGGACATTCTATCCAAATGCTGGTTAAATAGCATAATTTATGCTCCAACAAAATTATACAAGAGTAAAATTATCCTATGCCTATACTGATCTGAGGTGAGACTGACCTCAACATTGTTAGCCTTCTAGAAGAGTAGGAAAACATGGGTTTGCCATCAGATCTGAGGATCTGGTAATGTTGGTGACTAAATGACTATGTAGGAAAATAAATGAATTCTTCAGCAGACTTTAAATTGTTTTAAATGGTTTTGTAAAATGTTTGAATGATTTCTGTGGTTACTTTGGTTATTCTTGAACTGTTTGGGGGCATTTTTAACCTTATAAGCCTCCCAGAGTCATAGCAGTCAGATGGGTAGGCATATAATAATGTAAGTAAGTAAGTAAGTAAGTAAGTAAGTAAGTAAGTAAGTAAGTAAGTAAGTAAAGTAAGTAAGTAAGTAAGTGCAGTAAGAGAAAGAGGATATTGAACAGAAATATTAAGATAGGGAGAAACTGAAAAAGTAAAAATGTTATACTGTATAAAATGATATTCAAAACCTCTTTGGAAGAGATCATCTGAAATATGATTGTGGGTGATACTGATAAAAATAAAAAAGCTTAGATACTCATTTCTGATGAAACTTGCATGATGATGGAAGCAAAAAGATTTATGAACTTGTATGCAACATCACGATACAAGTCCAATAGGATTCACATCATGATGTTACAATGTGCATTTTATCACGTCACCCTTTATACCAGACACCTGTTTTCCTTCTGGTAGAAAACATCTGAAATTTTTTTGTTTTCAACAAAAAACATTGAAACTACAGCTAGAAGCTTCCCTTGCTTTACACCTTACGCAGTTGTTATTCTACAAAAATTAAAAATTAAACTCACTTACTTCACGCTCTTCCTCCTGTTCTTTTCTAATCTGTTCCAAGCGAAACTGCTCTGCAATTTCTCTTTCTTGTGCTTCCCTCTGCAGAACAAGTGATAAATTAATAACTCTGTTCAAACAGAATTTATCATTTGGATGGCTTTCCATATTTGAATGGTTTACATTTCTTCACAGACACAATACTAATGATTCAGAAAAAATATATTCCCTATATCTGTTTCTCTCTATTGAAAATGATCTTTCTTTTAGACTCTAAAACTATTCAGACTTTTTTGTAAAATAACGAACAGTCTAATATTATTCCCACCATGCTGGAAAATCTGTGAAAATAACCATGAGCCTTGTAGGCAAGCCCTGCCACTGAGAAAAGCATGCATTTTTGGCATCCTTCAGTAGGTCAAATAGCAGTAGCAATAGCACTTAGACTTATATAACGCTTTACAGCCCTCTCTAAGCGGTTTACAGAGTCAGCCTATTGCCCCCAACAATTTGGGTCCTCATTTTACCCACCTTGGAAGGATGGAAGGCTGAGTCATCCTTGAGCCTAGTGAGATTTGAACTGCCAAATTGCAGGCAGTCGGCAGTCAGCAGAAGTAGTCTGCAGTACTGCACTCTAACCACTCTAACCACTGTGCCACTGCGGCTCTCCCAAATCAAGCATAATGGAAGTCAAAGCAGCATGATCAAATCCATGGATGCTGCTGTACAAATTGCCAGAGTGAATGCTTCAAACTCTCTCTCTCTCTCTCTCTCTCTCTCTCTCTCTCTCTCTCTCTCTGAAGGTTCCTTTACCTGAGGGATAATACCCAATTAGGAAATCTTCTTAAGTGAAGGATCTCACTTTGCACATATATGTTTCCCAAGAGAACTTGGTCTCCCAAACAACATCTTCCAGAAAGGGAGAGTGTTCATAGTTCTAATAGTCTGCATAGTTTTAAGATCCTCGATCCCATGTTGCCACTGAAGTGGAATCATTTTTATTAATAATTTGTATTTGGAACTCTGTATTTTGATATGGTCTATGGGCTAATCAATAAACTAAACTATTAACTGAACTTGAATCATGTAACGTGCCTTACTTCTACTCCAAGCATTAATCCAACTATCATTAAATTTTTAATATTAAATATCTCTATAATTACTTTTACTTTATTTCTTCTATTTGCACATATTTTTATATTTGAGTTCTTTCCCTGTTTGCATTATTGTGGCAGGACTGAACATTATTAGGTAGATTGATAAAATCAACAGAGGGAGACAATTTTGGATATCATGGTAAGGTAGTAAAGAATTGATTTATTTATTACTATAGTATTTTTCTAGTGTTAAAGTGAAACTTAACATTCATATCAAAGGTGATACCGGTATCAAAGTAGATATTTTCTGAGAATTTGGGGGATGCGTAAGGTTACCATGATAGATTGAGAGCAGCAGAAGGTTGCAGTCTTGTGTTTACTAAAAGAGTAACATGGTTCTTTTTCTAGTAAAGCTATGATGATTACCTGAGAAAAGTAGTACCAAAAGCAATTGCAGCCAAGCAACTTTCCTAATTGAAACAGGTTCTGTCCAGTAGGAATGACACAACATTCTGAGAGTTCTCCAATAGGAAAGCCACGTTTCTCAGAATGTCAATGTGCTGGAGACCTTCTCTCCTCATCACAAGTTTAGGAGGGCATTGATGGCTCTCTGAAAAGGGTTAGGAAAGGGACCAGACTGAAAGGGATACATACTTTTGCTCTGTCAGCTTCCAGAGAGATTCGGTAAGCTTCATCCTGTTCTCTCTTCACATTTTCTCGGGCTTCGCGTTCATCCTGGGATAGGAAAAAGACAGGAAGATAAAAAACTTGGTGTTTCAAAATCAATATTCCCCCAGGTACAAATAGCTGTTTTGGAATACCTGTCCTTTGTTTACAGTATACTAACATTTGGGGAACACAGGTTGAAAGAAAGGAACTAGATAGTCAGTGAAATGTAATAAATCATTTTTCTGGATATTTGATGCAGGTTTTAAAAGGACACATTAGATTATTTCATATTAAGGAATTTCTCTGCCTTGATTTTGACACAACTATGGTCTCCAGTCTTTTAGTTTGGTATTAACTAACACACTTTTTTGATGTAAACAAAATTGATTATCACCAAATCTTAAGAGATGGAATCTGGAAGTTCCCAACTAACTCCTACTAAGTGAACCATATCAGTAGTGGGTTCTAAATTAGTTTGCTACTGGTTCGCAGAAGCGTCCCGGGCGGTGGGTGAAGCCTCCCACCGCTGCCGCTGCTACCGGTTCTAAGAACCGGGCCGAACCGGGAGCAACCCACCGCTGAACCATATCCATACTGTAATCAACTAGAATATCCCTGACAGGCTGTCAGTCTTTGCTTGAATACCTCCAATAAAGACAATAAATTATCCCAACAAGAAGAATGACCAACAATGCTGCTTCCTCCCAACCTCCTTTGGCTGTTGATAATTTGTCCCCCTTTCTGCCATTGCTGCTATTTTCTTTCCTGGTAAATGCATTGCTCTGCTGTAATAATACCAGAATCACTTAGCAGAGTGAGATGGACAGCATATACTGTAAATGTAGTAAATAAATACAATAACATCTTCTTTAACCATAAAACAAGGCACAGCTATCTGGAATGCACACTGATCCCGATGCATGGTCTGAGAAAAGCATCAGAGAGGAGAAAGGTTGGCCCGTCCTAAGAATCATATACCTACTCCATATCCTGTTTAAAAATACTGTTACATGAAGCACTGGAGATAAATGTAGTGATACTTGGAACGTCAGTGTACTATAGCTTTGCCTTCTGCAACTCCCTGCCCAAAAAAGAGAGTTGCCAAGATAAATACCTGTGCTTTAAGACTGGGCTCTAAGAAAAGTTGTCTAGTGTGATCATACAAAATTAAAACACTTGCACATGCACACGCACAACAAAAACAATAAAATCAATCAATAAAAAGAAAGACAATAATATGTGCAAGCGAAAATACCTTTGTTGTTAACTCTAGAAGATAAATACTGTACAGTAGGTGCCAAATAAGCCGTCTTAGGGATAATATTCCAGATGGAGAGATTGACAATTCAGGAGGTCTTTACTATAGTCATCGGCCTAAGTTTAGTTAGGGTAAGGCAATCAAACTCAACCACCATTAAAACAGAACTTCCAATTCAGTCAACCAAGATCTGCTTCATTATCTATTTACTGGCTTGAACGAATGGAAATATTTTATTACTCACCTTCTAAGTCCCACTGAGAATCAGTAATATGAAATTGGAAACTTGGGGAAATTAAGACAAATCTCTGCTCAGCTTTAAAACAAAAATATCTTGTTTTCATTATGCATCCAGAACTTTGAACTCAATGAGGAAAAATAAATAAATAATTGAACTAAGTGAGGAGTAAAAACTTTGAGGGGAGGGGGAATAAATTTAGAGGCATTAGGGCTCTAAATTTATCCCAACTGGAGATAATATTGGCAGATAATTTTCTTTTTCAGGCCAACAATTCAACATTTCAGGAGTTCCTCTAGATTTAATTCTTCCATTTTTGGCATTATTCTTTAGTAAAACAGATACAAAGGGGATTGTAAAAATATATTATGCATGACTGCCTTGCTATAAGCACAAAGATGTGAAATGACACCGCTGAACTCAATTTTAAGTTAACAGTTTCTTACTCAGACGTACTTTCTCATCAAGTTCATTGTTAGATAATGGAACATTATTTATCCAAGTCAGATTTAACTATCCAAAATATTTGTATAGTGTTTTTTTTAATGGTATGTTTTAATTAAGGTTAGCGTTGCACTGCAGCGCAAGCAATTTACAGTGCAAGACTTCATCAATATACAACAAGATTACAGACAAAATGGTGATACTCTTTTGTACATGCAAAAATAAATATTTGCATACCACAAGAACAAGCTTTCCTTCCAAAGTCCCTTAGTCCCTTGGAGCTTTAGTAAAGGACATATCTCTTCTACTGAGTCTTTACAGTAACAGAGTAAAGCCACCTCTAGTAAAGTTATGCAGCAGCCCTTTGCTTTTTTCCTTTTTATCATCTTCAGATGCCATGTAGATAGTATTAATCCATTACAATTTTCATCACTTTTGCTGTGTAATTGAGCCATTTTTTAAAAAAAAATATTTTCAGTAGAGCTTAAAATATTGGTATAATCAGGGCATAGCAACAGCCTCTCTTTTTAAGATACAGGGGCAAGTTGTGAAGTAAAACCCAAATTCTTCAAAAATCACCTTTTTATGTTGGTTCTCTTTTCATTTCAAGCAAGCCATAGGCATCTGAGATGTAGTGACCTGCACATGGGAAGAGTTATTTGCTGTGGTCCTACCAGGGCTTTGGAACTCCCAATTGAGGATAAACCATTTGGCTACTTCATGCATTTTATCATCATCTGAAGACATTTATCATAGCTAACTTTTGGCCTTCCAGATTTCATTATGTGATTTCAAATTACACCATCTCTTGGTTTGTGAATAGATTTGTCTTCTTGCTTTTTGTTTGAGTTATTTTTTAGGGGCTGAAAATACTGAGCACAATGCTAATGAACTTAATTTGGGTAAAAACAGGAAGATGTAATGCAGTAATATTTGATTTCAAAAGAGAAAACTTTTCAAAACTGAAAAGATAACTAAGAAGGATGATAAATGAGAAACAGGGTCAAATCAACATTTCAGGATTATTAAAATCTACAACAATAAAAGTCAAGCAGAGAATATACAGTCCTCAACATATGACCACAACTGAGCCCAAAATTTCGGTTGTTAAGTGAGAATTTGTTACATGAATTTTGTCCCTTTTTACGACATTTCTTGCCACAGGTGTTAAGTGAATCACTGCAATTGATAAGTTAGTAACCTGGTTGTTATGTGAATCTGGCTTCCCCATTGACTCTGCTTGCCAGAAGGTTGCAAAAAGTGATCACATGATCCCAGGACACTGCAATGGTCATAAGCAATGTTCCCTGTAAGAGTAGAAAACGCCGTGCGGCAGTTAGAAACTACCACGTGGCGCTCTCTTTTCAAGTGCGCGGGCACGCAGGCGCGCAGCTTCTGCCATTAGAAAACACCGCGCGGAAGTTGGAAACTACCACGCGGCGTTCTCTCGTTACGTGCGCGGCCGCGCACCTTAGAGGGAACAGTGGTCATAAGTATGAACCAGTTTGACAAGCATCTGAATTTTGATCACATGATCATAGGGATGCTGCAAAAGTTGTAACTGTGAACAATGGTCATAAGTCACTTTTTTCAGTCTCACTGTAACTTTGAATGGTCACTAAATGAACTGTTGTAAGTTCAGGACTACCTGTATTTTCCAGATCAGAAAAGATGCTATCCAGCATAATATGTACTCTCACAAACACTATTGAAGGGGGAAAAGAGGATTTCTTTAAGAAAAAGAAAGTCTTGTTGCCCAGATAAGGAGAATATATTTTTGTATGAAAGATACAAATTTGCATGTAAAACAGATTTTAGAAGAATTTTACAATTTTTGAGATAAAGTGATGGGAAAAGGTTTATATATACAGTATATTTGTGTGTGTGTACCATAAAACAAACATAGAATAAAATTGAATCTTAGTTTATGGCAGCAGACCCAAAAAGCCCTACAGAAAAACTATCTAAGGAGGCAGACAATGTGGAGGTAGACAAATCTCCAATGGGGGATCATTTGAGAGGGCCAAGCTCCATTACTAAGAATCAATGCTTCCAGGCTTTGGCCCTGGACCTTCCAAAATGGAGGACACAACCAGCTGGTTCTCCTGGAATGATCAAAGAATTCAGACTGACTCTAATAGGGAGGTGTGGTTCCGATGATAACAAGTTCCAATCCATAAAAGGCTTTATATGTTTAAACCAGCATTTTAAGATAAACTATTAAAGCCCTGTTTTTTCATTGGGAAGACATTTTCTCTTTAGAAGAGTTATTTAGCTATTCTGAAAGAATAATATAGATTCTATATACAATGGCATAATCCATAGAACAGGTTGAGATAACCCAACAGCATTTGAATTTCAAATAATTTGAATTTTATATAGAAATTCTATTATTGGTTTTACTTTTTGGGTTGAGAAAGATTGTTCTAGTGGAAAAGAAAAAGCAAGCTGAGTTTCAGGAATAAGGTGTTACTATCATATGTATAAAATTGCCTTTCTGTAGGTTCATTTTTTTAAAAAAATTGGGTATATTTTTAATGATTTCTAAACCAACTAAATACTGAAAATATGAAAACAATTATATTGTCCATATGTTGACATTAACCAGGTTACACATTCCATAAAGTAGGAGAGGACAATGTATGACTTATTAAATGTTGTTGGACAGCAACCTCCATCATTCATCACCATTGTCATTTTAACTAGGACTGATGGGCGCTGTAGTTCAGCAATATTTGGAGAGCTATATATTGCCCATTTCTGCCATAAGGCAAAGCACATTTTGAAATCTATATATTTTGTGTTTCCCAAAGGATAAGAATGTTTCTACTGAGCCACACCTGAAGTTAAACATAGGGCCTGATGTTAATAAAGAGTACATTAGAAAGACACCCAGTTTGTCTAAACAAAATGCCATCATAGAAAATATGAATTTGATCCTCTAAGATAACAATCTTGTACACTTTCTAAATATATAAAGTGTATATGCTTATAGAAGAATCTAGTAAAAGCTGCATGAATAAAACGCATAGCTTCTGATTTTTATATCTGATTATTCCAGAATTTAATTTGAAAACGTTTCAGAATTATGTTTTTTTTAAATTGTCATAGCCTATTTTGTTCCAAAATGGTTGCCTTCTCTCTGTTGATTAACATGAAATATTTTTTGTGAGGTATGTCAATATAATTTACAAATCCCTTTCAGCTGTGGTGGCGCAGTGGTTAGAATGCATTACTCCAGACTAACTCACTGCTCAGGAGTTAGGTTCTGAGCGGCTCAAGGTTGGCTCGGCCTTCCATCCTTCCAAGGTCGGTAAAATGAGGACCCAGATTGTTGTTGGGGGCAATATGCTGACTCTGTAAACCACTTAGAGAGGGCAATAAAACACTGTGAAGCGGTATATAAGTCTAAGTGCTATTGCTATTTCTTGATGCTATGATTAATTTTGAATTTTGTACTAGTATTTGTTAATGTTAACTGTAACCAGAATACTGCAGGATACTTTTTTGTATATTCTTATTCGGTAGTGTACTCTGAATAGGAAACAGCTTTATATTATCTGAAATATCTTTTGGCAAATTCTGGCAAATTCCGAAGACAACGATATGGATAAAATATATCTATCAATTTTTTTATTAGCATATGTTTCTCTAAATAAAATAGGTATATAGCAACAGCGTAGAATTAAAAAAAATTCTTCCAGGTTGTGTGTGTGAGCACAGAAGTTTAATCACTTTCATATTAGAGATTCTAGTTATCTATTTAATTAAATGGTGTGTGTGTGTGTGTGTGTGTGTGTGTGTGTGTGTGTGTGTATGTATTGGAGATTCAATCTTGAAATAGGTTATATAATGCTCTCCAAATATTTCAACTATAATTCCTGTACACCCTGAAACACTTAAGGGAACTGATTAATAATACCCTACATGCTTTATCCAATAATATATAATATTGATAGAAAACAGTATTAATAATTCTTAAATATTTTTTGTTGCTGTTGTGGAGATTGAATGATGTAGAAATCACACTAAAATCACAAAAAATGGCAAAACTCATTGAAATGATTTGTGATAAAGCTTTGACCACAATTAGTTAGACATATATAGATGGACAGAAGTTGCAAACGTATTTTCAATATAACCAGTTTCAGTTATTAATCTACTTATATATTCTATTAATTGGCTCACCAGATAATAAATAATGTATGTCTTTGAATTACTAAATATATTAGATTTTAACATGCAGACCTATGAGAGAATTATATGACAATTTTCATAAATATCACTATTTATGCTGCAAGGAGAGAGTGCATAGAGAGACTGCCTCACTTCAAAAATGGTATCCTTTGAACATTATGCCTAAGCAAAGTGAATTCTATAATAACAGTCATACACTGGTGTTTCACAAGTGATTCAAATTGACATTTTTAATTTTCTAAATGAGAACCTCTCCCTAGAGCTAGAATTGTAGATGAGCAGATAAAGGACTGGACTTTTAAAGAAGCAGCTGCTTTATGATGGTTGTTTGATTTGAAATCAAAAACTGAAACAGAATCTGGATTTAATTCATATATGTACAAATATGGATGAGTATTTTCCCCAGTGAATAAACCTGAACATCTCAAAATAAAGCTTAATGATCAATGACTATCAAGATTTTCAGGCAAAAGAATGAAATATTGAGGGGCGTTAAAGTGAATAGAAATTTTCAGCAAGGTCTTGCAAACAGAGGTTTTTTTTCTCAAGGAATGCAGGATATTTTTCATGAAACTTATCCTAAAGCCATAATGGTCAAATGTTGCATAACAAGAAAAATAAACACTATGTTAGACCTTCTGTTAATTAACTTAAAAATGAGAACAAGTCAAGCCAGCTGTGTAACAGTCAATGCTTTTACAGTAATACATTTTGACAGCAAAAATAAAAAGAATGCATTATCTAGGTATCGCCAAATGGATCCTGGCAGTACATAGGAACTCCACCCTGTATAAGCTTGTCAAAAAGTGTTACTGTAATCCATTGAGAAGTCTCCTCCTCGGGCAAGGAAGAAAAAAAAATGCAAAGGGAGGCTCAAAGCAGGTGTGTTGAATTGTTATACTATTATTTAATCAAGGATCTCTTCTCATTAGTTTTGTATTTGACAAATTCATGCTTTGTTCTTGCCCATCATGTGATGCTAGAGTCATCAATCAACAGTCTCATTAAAAGCCAAATGTAAACAATGAGGTTGTGGAAATGTATTTTTAACACTGTATACTCCTCAGTCACAAAAGGCATAATACATGACTGCCATTTCTCTTGGCACTCTCTGCTAGATTTTACCCAGATGACTATCAATTTAAGAGAAGAGAACATTAAAACTGGCTTCTCTAAGGATATAAACAGTCATTGCTTCTAGCTAATATCCTCTCAAGGACCTAGCTCCTCAGGAAAACATTGTCAAAGTATTAGACTAATGAAGTCCACAACCATTCTACCTAAATGACGGCTACCATTGTAAAAAATTCTAGGAAAATATGGTAACTGAACTGGAAAAAAAAATCCCTACCAGTGATTTATGACAAAGTTTCCATGGACAGGGGGCCATACCAATCTTCTGAAGTGAAAACAACAGTCTTTTGAAAACTTAAAGATTATAAGACCATTTGTTATGACAGACAGGTAACGTTTAACTATTCTGAATTTTCGTCATCTGGATCCACACTTTCACAGACTTATTCTTCTGATGGAGTAAATTTCTAGCATTATAGTAACAATTCTTTTAACATTTCCACTACCTCTACAACATTGCCAAAGATTTCGTTATAACTCTTTTAAAATAAATGATGGGACAGTTAAATGTATGTCGTGGATTTCAAATAAGCAAATTTTAACAAACAGAGCAACGACAAGTCTCATTCCATGGGAAAGTAATCTGTAGAGAAAAGGAGCTCAAGATGTATGGGAATTTGACACACACAGATACACACACACACAAAATACAATTCTGATGAAGAAGAAAAAAGGAATAGCAGAAAAGAAGCTGCACACGTAATTTAGTGAGGATATGAAAACAAAGAAGGTGCAGGAAGTATACAAAGAGATAGGCTGGAATTGTAGAGAAGGAATCAGGAAACCTAAAGACCAGAGCAAGTTAAAATTTATAAGGGATGAAACACAGAAAGGGCTTCTTTAGATTTCTTTAACAAAGACAATAAAAGCAAAATCAGTCGCTCAATGAAAGTGACAAAACAATAACAAAAAGATGTGTTCCATCAGGAAACTATGAAGAAGAGGATGAAGGGCAGGACTAAGTGTCTGACTGATAGAGACAAAGCAATGGATGATCTATTTTTTGAAGTGAATCTGAATATAAGGGACTAGATAACTTGACTCAAGAGTGCTGAAGGAATTTATTGATAGACTGGCCAAACTTTTATGTTATCTTTGAATAATGCTTATTGATGACCTCACTGCTAATCAATCTGATACCAATACTTGGGAAGATCTTAAATGAAATCATAAAAAAGATTTGCTCTGTTAGGTGCCTTGTTATCAATGCAGTAGTAATCAGCATTGATTATTATTGCCAGCCTAATCTTACCTCTTTTTCTAAAAAAAAACCTCCGTTCTTATATTTTGGGAAAGCTATAGATAAAATGCCATAACAATTTAGTGGATTCCAAATTCAAAAACTATATTCAGAAAGTGGCTGTCAATGGTTCTTCAGCATATTGCAGTGAGATATCAAGCGAGTCACTGAAAAGTTCAGTCCCATTCTTCAGTACGAATTGGCTAAAGAGATTGCGGGAATATTTATCAAATTTGCTGAATCACAAAACTAAGTGGCATAGTTAATGTCCCAGAAAAAGAAATAAAATTATAAATGATCTTGAAAGATTAGAGAATTGTAACGAATGAAATTTAATACAGACAAGTGCAAAGTTCTTTATTTAGGAAGCTAGAAAATGCACAATTATTAGATAGGGAATACTTGGCTTGATAACAGTTTATATCTAAAGTTTCTTGGAATAGTAATTGACGGAAAAATGAATTTTAATCAGCAATGTGACATGGCTACAGAAACCACAAAAGCAATAAGCTGCATCAATACAAACATTATTTCCAAACCACAGCAAGTATTAAGTCCACTTATGCAGCATTACTGAATTTGTGTCCAGTTCTGGTAACTACTGTTTAGAAGTAACCAGTTTAGAGAAAGACAGTAAGGAAGATTAGAGAACTAAAAACAATGTCCTATGAAGATCAAAGAAGCTGTGGACATTTAGCTTTGAAAAGAGAAGATGAAGGAGGATATGACAGCATTCTTTAAATACCTGAAAGGATGTCACACAGAAAAAGGTCAAGACCTGTTCTCTATTGTCACAGAGTATGGGACGCAGAATGAAGGATTTAAATTACAGGAAGGCAGATTCTGAATGAATCCGAATTTAACATTCTCATCACAAAAACAGTTCAACAGTGAAACAATTATCCAAATAGATGGGTTGGTGTGCTCACTATTACTGTTGAAGCAGAAGTTAGACGGCCATCTCTTGGAGATTCTTTAATTCAGATTCCTGTTCTGAGCAATGGTTACACTCAATGGCCTAACTGGCCCAATTTAAAACTGTGATTCTCTCATTTGAGACAGAGCCAAGCAACACTTCTGAATCAAACACATTAGATACAAAGCTGTAGTTTTAAGCTCAATGAATGCATTATTATTTTTGTGAATAAAATAATTTTGTGGTTCGGGGGGGGAAAAAATTGTCCCCCTCAGAACGGGCTCGCAATTTGGGTGTCCTCCTAGACTCACAGCTAAAATTAGACCAACACTTGTCAGCTGTAGCTAGGGGGACCTTTGCACAGGTTCGCCTGGTGCACCAATTGCGACCCTACTTGGATCAAGAGGCTCTCCTCACAGTCACTCATGCCCTTGTCACCTCACGGTTAGATTATTGCAACGCGCTCTACATGGGGCTACCCTTGAAGAGTGTTCGGAGACTACAGTTGGTCCAGAATGCGGCTGCACGTGCTGTTGTGGGTGTACCTAGGTACACCCACATTACATCAATTCTTTGCGAGCTGCACTGGCTCCCTATTGGTCTCCGGGCACAATTCAAGGTGTTGGTTATTACCTTTAAAGCCCTATATAGCTCAGGGCCAGGTTATCTTCGAGACCCCTTCTGCCACATAGCTCCCAGCGACCGGTAAGATCCCACAGGGTTGGGTTCCTCGTGGGGCAGGGCCTTCTCTGTGGCTGCCCCGGCTCTCTGGAACCAGTTACCCCCTGAGATCCGGACTACCCCCACCCTGTTGGCCTTCCGGAAAGCGGTGAAGACCTGGCTGTTCCGGCAGGCTTGGGGCCGTTGATCTCGCTATTAAAATCTGGCGAGATCCGGCCAAAAAAAGGTGTGTATGGGTTTTTTAATTGTTGTTGTCGTTTTTAAATTGTTTTTTGTATAATGTATTTTTTTAATACGTTTTTTATATTTAATAAGTTTTTTTTGTGTTTTTGCTGTAAGCCGCCCAGAGTCCCTCGGGAGTTGGGCGGCATAGAAATCTATCTATAAATAAAAAAATAAAAATATAGAATTCCAGTTGAGAATAGCTTAAAGCAGGATTCAACCTTCTATATTATTTGCTTTGTTATATGCAAATCTCTTCATCACTCTATTTCCTTTCTATGCAGAATACAGAAGGGAAGAAATACTGACAAAAATATTAAAGATATAAGTAAAGGGAAAATATAAAATAAGTAAGTAAAAATACAAATAAGTAAGATTCACCAACAACCATACATCACTATATCTTTCTACCCTGGCAAACTGTTCATGCATCCACCATGTTAATATACCACTTTATTGTATTTTGTTTTTTAAATTTGTCACTTTTCTCCCTTTGAGAATCTCACTTACTACATATATTTTTCTTGGTCTTTCTCTTCTTTTTGTCTCATATGCTCTTATTTAATATACTTGTTCTGTGATTTGATCCTCATTCATTCTCTATATGACCTAACTACTTCTATGTATTTCTTGTTTACCAGTCGCTCATCTTTGTAGCCAACCTATATTCGTTCATCACCTATTAATTCCTGATATTATCACATACAGCTAATTACTGTATTCCCATATAAAAAGAAGGTGTAACAATTTATTTCACTAGGAAGATGTCACAAGTAAATATGATATCTTTAATCAATCCATAGTTGTAATATACATTATATCTATTCCAAAACAACACAAGTTGTCTATCAATATTGGAATTAAATCAGTACTGGAATACTATTTAATTTTTACTCTGAAAAAAACATTCATGTAAAAAACAAAGTAGTAGTCAACTAGCATTTTATTAGCTGCATAATGTTGCATACTACACTATAGTATGACATCCTAGGTTCTTGGAAAGAATGATGTGTATGATTGTATGAAGGCCAATACCAGCTAAAAGACCAGCAGCAATGCTTTCATGTTGTGGTGTATATAGTAATAATATTGTTCTATGCCTTTTAATATAATATATTCAACTTGCAAGTTGCCTGATTCAGCAAATCTGGGCAGCTCCCAAAAGTTAAACAAAAAAATTACAACAGAACATAAAAAATAAAAAAGATGGCAAGTGTGAAGAAGTGGGGGTCTCATTCTCCCTTGCTGAAGGCCTGGATGAAGAGCCAGGTTTTTGTGGCTATTCTTCTAAAGAACAGCAGAGTGAGGGCCATCAGGATCTAGAGGTTGATTTTTTAATCAAAGGAACCAAGAGAGCACCAACTAGGCAGGATCAAATTGTCTGGGCAGATGTTAGAGGAAAAAGATGGTCCCTCAAGTAAGCAGGCCCTATGCCAACTGTGGTCTGCTGATGACACTACTCTGAATCTGATAGCTAAAAATGAAAAGGATCCGCAAACTCCAGTAATAAGAATCAAGCAGCACAGTGAAAAAAATGTGACTAAGATTAAATATAAGGGAAGCTAATGACATCAGGAACAATAACCAACCTCAGAACTGACAATGAAGATACTGGAGTGGTGATAGCTTCTGTCTTATAAATTCACCTTATAACCTAGAAGTGCATTCTCTGTTATTATGACTATTTTTTGGAATGAGCTTCCCCCAATGTTAATAGAATAGAATTTTTTATTGGCCAAGTGTGATTGGACACACAAGGAATTTGTCTTGGTGCATATGCTCTGTGTACATAAAAGAAAAGATACGTTCGTCAAGAATCATAAGGTACAACACTTAATGATAGTCCGGGTACAAATAAGCAATCAAATCATATTAGGAACCAGTCAATGTAAATCGTAAGGATACAAGCAACAAAGTTACAGTCATACAGTCATTAGTGGGAGGAGATGGGTGATGGGAACGATGAGAAGATTAATAGTAGTGCAGACTTAGTAAATAGTTTGACAGTGTTGAGGGAATTATTTGTTTAGCAGAGTGATGGCATTCGGGAAAAACTGTTCTTGTGTCAAGTTGTTCTGGTGTGCAGTGCTCTATAGTGTCGTTTTGAGGGTAGGAGTTGAAACAGTTTGTGCCCAGGTGGCCTGACCTACTGGCTTTCCATTAAGCTGTGAAGATCTGGCTCTTCTTCTGTGCATTGGGCAAGACTGGTAAATGAGCTTGTTTTGTGATATAAATGCATTAGTAGCACTATCCTCAATTTATTTATTTATATAAATATTTATACACACATATATACATATATACACAAACATATATATATATACAGTATATACATGTGTGTGTGTGTGTGTGTGTGTGTGTGTGTGTGTGTGTGTGTATGTAATATGTATATATACAGAAAGC
>QLTV01002945.1:2245872-2262491 GCA_003457575.1 Thermophis baileyi | reverse complement strand
ATTTTTCCTTTGTTTCAAGAGAAGAGTAGTGTGGAGTGGAGTGGAGTGGAGTGGAGTATAGAATAGAATTCTTTATTGGCCAAGTGTGATTGGACACACAATGAATTTCTCTTTGGTGCATATGCTCTCAGTGTACATAGATACATAGATACATTCGTCAAGAATCATAAGGTACAACGCTTAGTGATAGTCATAGGGTACAAATAAGCAATCAAACCATATTAGGAAACAGTCAATATAAATCGTAAGGATACAAGCACCAAGTTACAGTCATACAGTCATAAGTGGGAGGAGATGGGTGATAGGAATGATGAGAAGATTAATAGTAGTGCAGACTTTGTAAATAGTTTGACAGTGTTGAGGGAATTATTTGTTTACCAGAGTGATGGCGTTCGGGGGAAAACTGTTCTTGTATCTAGTTGTTCTGGTGTGCAGTGCTCTATCAATTGCGATGGTGTTCAAGTGGTGCTCCATTAGTTTTGGGATTGCACCCAAGGCGCCTATTACTATTGGTACTATTTTTGCTTGCTTCTGCCACAGTCATTCTATTTCTATTTGCAGGTCTTTGTATTTTGTGATCTTCTCCAGTTCTTTCTCTTCTCTTCTGCTATTTCCAGGTCCTGCCATGTCCACTATCCGGACTTTCTAATCGACAATTGTTAGGTCTGGTGTGTTATGTGGCAGGGGCCTGTCTGTTTGAATTCTAAAGTCCCAGAATACTTTAGCTTCTTCAATTTCTATTACAGTCTCTATTTTATGATCCCATCAGTTCTTGCCTGCAGGCAAATGGTATTTCTTGCAGATCATCCAATGCACCATTGTTGCTACTTTGTCATGCTGTTATTTGTAGCCAGTCTGTGCAATTTTCTTGCAGCTGCTAACCAGTTTCTTCAGTTTCTTTGCAGAGGTGGCACCTGCCGCCTGTTGCAGTCTACTCAATTCTGGCTTTGTATGAATTTGTTCTTGATCGAGTGCAGCCAGAATGAGCCCCTTTGTCTCTTTCTTTAATTTTCCTGCTCTTAGCCATTGCCAGGTCTTCTTGTTATCTGCTTTGCCTGCTACTTTGTGCATGCGTGTGTGTGTGTGTGTATTAGCCATGTAAGACTTTGCCTTCCATGTGTCTTTTATAGTCTTCATTTTGTCTTTCTTAAATGCAAGTTTGGTCTCTCCAGTATTTAGTAAGCTTTCATGCTGCACTAATTTCTTCACTGTCCTTCAGATATTCTTCCAATGGCCTTTCGTCTTCTTCAGCCATCCCATGTACTTCCAAAATTCCACAGCCACCTATTTTCCTTGGTAAGTAGAGTCTGTCAAGGTCACTGTGAGGATGAAGGGCATACTTCATTGTCATTATTTTTCTGGTCTTCCTATCCAGGGCTTTTAGTGGAGTGCTTGAGTCCAGTCCATTATGTCATGTATCTAATGACTGGAATTGCCCAGGTGTTAATTTGCATTGATGTTACTTCCTTCACTGAATTTGAACTTTTAGATCTTCACTCTCATGGTGTATTCACTTCTAACATTATTCTTGATTTCAGTTTGCTTGATGTTGTCAGCTTGAAGAATGTCCAGGTATTTATAGTGATTTTCTTCATTCAGACTCTTGATGTTATTTCCATAGGGCATCTTGATTCCTTCAATTTTCACTATTTTTCCTCTGTTGATGGCAAGTTGGCACCTTTGTCTAATCCAAAGTTCATATATGGACAGTGTTGAGCACTGTGTTGATTCTATTTGAGATATAAAGGAGGTGGGATAGCCTGGCAGATGTTTTTGATGTTTGATAGCCATGAACTGTTCAGTATTGTTGACAGTTGCATTGAATCATTGCAACAGTGCTGATAGTGAGTATCCTTGAAAGATCCCTCTCTTGATATTAACCTCTCCCAGTCTATCACATTGACTGGCAATTACATCTTCCACTGTGTCATTGATCTTTGCACAAAACTCCTGATGTGTGTACTGACTTCTGTTATTTTTAGGCACTTATATTATCCAGTCATATGGCAGGGAATCAAATGCTTCTTTGTAATCAATCCGAGCCAACCAATTCATGTTTTTCAGTCCAAGCTACGTTCAAGATGGTCTTCCTTCTTTTGCAATTTTATAAAACCATTTTGTCAATTAGGAGCTTCTCTGCTGTTAGGACACTTTCCTTTCTGTCCAGGTTGAAAGAGTGTTTTCAACTAGATGCAGTTGGACTGCATCAGCTACTATCTCAGTTAGCAATTTGAAAGGTAATTGGCCTGTAGTTGCCTGGGGCTGCCTCTTTTGTTAAATCTTTCATTATACCAAGTAGGTTCTGCCAGATGTTAATCAATTTTCAAATTCGCCTCCTTATAGTTTGTTCTTAATTGCTTGGCAATGAGTGTATGTAGACCAGCCAGATGTTTCAACCAAAAACCATGCAGTTTATCTTCGCCTGATGCTGACCAATTGTTGATCGTCCCTACCCTTTTCTTCACCATTTCTGCTGTTATTACAAATTCTTACATTTCAGCTTTTTTTTAATTCATATCCACCTCCTTTTTTGTTGTATTTGGGGGGGGGGTTGTCTCACAGCTATGCTCAGAATTGCACCATTTTTTCTTTGTCCAGTATTGATTGTTTCATTATAGTTTCTTCATTGAGGATTGGTAGAAACATTTCTGATTCAACCGAAATTGGAGAGTCTGCCTATAGTGTGCAATTCATGCTTTTTATCTGCTGAACTTCTTGGCTGTTATTTGCTCTTTATATTTCTAATGCTTCCTTGATTTCCTTTCCTCTAGATAATACTTCTTGATCAGGTATTCTTTGGTCTTCTCTTTCATTTGTTCTAGCTTGCTTGCATCTGATCTTAGCAAGCTGATCTTATTTTCAATCCGATCTTCCATTTTGGTGTACACTGGCTTTTTTGGTTTTTATTGATTTTGCATCGGAGATATTCAGTTATAACTGCTATACTGTATATTAGCTGATTTGTTTCTTGTAGTAAGCTGGTGCTTATATTTCATATTACAGTATTTTAATATTTATGTTAGCTAACAAGCTTCAATGCAGGCATCATTATTCTGCTGTTTTTGTGTTGTTCTAGATGCTCAGTTTTTTTGTTTCAATTCCTTTTCCTTTTTACTTAGAGGGATTTGTTCTTTCTGAGGAGAAGGCAGAGGAAACAGTGATTTGTTCAGGAATGAGAATGAATGAATAGCTATGCTAGTTTCACCTACTACCAACTCCCCATGGTTTGCCTCTACAGTGTGAGTTACTTCTGGTGAGGCTTCAGTTTCTTTGCCCTGGGTAGATCTTTTGCAATTCTTCCAATTCTACTTCTGTGAATATTTTATTTTGTATTATAACTCAATGCTGATCTGCTAGCCTCTGTTCTACTATTTCTGATTCCAGATGTTGTTCTTTCCAGAACTGTGCATTCTCTTCAGGAATTGTCTTCTCATTGGGACTTGATTTATAATAACAGTTCATTCAATCTTTCAATAACACTCTTTGTTTTCAGTCTTTGTATATTTGCAATGGGTAAACAACTTTTCTTCTAATAGACGTACACTTGGTTGCTTAGCCAACAGTCATGAGTCCTGTAATCCATTTCTCATCAGATGTCCAGGAACTCCAATATCTAGTGCATTGTTGACCCAGTCAATGGTCAATCTTGTATGGGTTTCTGTAAATTACGTCTCACCTTATTGTTAGTAGGTAGTAGTAAGTAGTAGTTACTTTTAATTGTAGCTGCTTAATTAGTAAGGCAATTACCCTAGTAACACATACTTAATTGGTAAAGCATATTTTTCCCATTTAAAAAATAGCCAAAAAATAGCAATGCTCATCAAAACAATTACTGTTAAACAAGTTTTCATTCAAATAATATGTTATGTTCATAGTTGGTATTTTCACAAAATTGTTCCACTACATTAAATGTAAAGTTTCCTAACAGTTTTACAAATTCTTTCCTTCCTGCCAGGATTGCCCATTTTTGCAATATTCAAAAACAGTATTTACAACTGATTTGAAAGACTCTGAAAGTTAGAGGTATTTTATTCCACAGAACGTGTGATCAGTTCCTTAAATTTAACTATCTTCAAATTTGATATTTTACATCATAAATATGGAGATATTGCAGAAGAGGTAAATGTGAATATTGATCTCATTTTACCTATGTCTCAAATCTTACACGGAGGCAGAGCAGTATTCTTAGAATGATCTGATGGATAGCATTCCTATTCTGATGGATAGAAGAAATTATTTTGTTATTGTGAGTTTCTTTCACTCTTATAGGAACAACCTTCCAAACCTCTTCTTCAAACAAATATTAAAAACGAAGCCATTCTATTTTTCTTAACATTAATTAAACCATATGCAATTAATACTGAATTAATGCTTATACAGATAACAGCACAAATATAGAATCTAGCATTTTTAATTGTCTAGGAAGGCCCTTACTCTAAATTCAATAGCTGTCTGTAGTGATGTCCAGGTCTCACCTCATCCTTTATGTCTTCTTGCTGCTGAGCACTGAAGATCTCCATTGCAGCCATCAGCCTCATCATTAACTCATCCACTGTTGTGTTTCCTAGCAACAAAGAAGGACAGTTTAACTTCATAATATTAAAGTTATTTTAAAAACTCAAAAAGTCATTTTAGAAATAATCCAAAAATAATACCTTAGATTTTTTTTCATAAATCACAAAAAAAGAAAATGCAATTAATTTTATTTTAGTGTCATTTAATTTATATTTTAAAGTTTCTGAAAGTTTCCAATTGTAAATGTGAATCTAAATGAAAAAATTAGATTAATTATAATTTCTATTTCATCTTCATATCAGCAATAATAACCAGGTCATGATCTCAAACTAGGGATAAATAAGGAAGAAAGAGGGAGATTTTTATTCTTAAACATTTTTTTCAAACTGTCATAGATATTATCACAGGATCTTTTGACATATCTATTGCTATTTCTGTGTTGAATTTAAATATTAACATTTATAATGAATAGCCCTGAGAATTACCTCTGCCATTCATTGATTCAAGGATTGCTAACATATATAATGATGAAGAACAGCCCATTTTCCCCTTAATTGGACACTATTTGTTGGGTTATTACTCCTTGATTGCATTGCTAATGTAACGATATTTGAAATACATAAAGAAATTCCACAGCTCTATTCCATTGTATACGAATCTTGGTTTCAACCTCTGCAATACTTTTCACAGTGATTTTAATCCATCAGTATAGCAATATCCAGATTTCAGTGGAGAATATAGAAGTACATTACTACTAAGTTTCAACATTCCAGTTGCTAGAAAAGTATTCTATAATTTAAGTGATTTATAAGTAAGTATCAAGAGATCAAGATAAAATTGTGAACATTATATCATAAAACATCAAACTAACTGATTGAATATGAGTCTAGTTTTTCTCTCCAACTATTTCTGGATTTTTTTAGTGTTTCAATATAGGGATGGTAGAGGTCCTGCAGGCACATCTGATATCTTTTAAAAATCAATGAATATCAATGAAATATCTATACAGCTACGAATACTCATAGAGTTATTTTTATGAGACTGAGGTCAATTACAAAAGATTAGTATTCCCCACTCTCTCTGTGTATGCTTTCTTTCTAATGGGAGAGAGGGAGAGGGAGAGGGAGAGAAAGAGAGAAGGAGGAAGTGGTGGGCTTCAGCCGGTTTGCACTAGTTTGGGCAAACTGGTTGTTAAATTACCCACCCTAACCCTATCAAAGTGGATCCTGGGTGCTGCACTGCAATGGAGAAACAGGCAACAGAGCGGCCGGCACAAGGGAAGGAGAAGGCCGCTTTCCCTCTTTCTTCTCCCTGCTCCTCCTCCTTCCATCATGCCGGCCACTCCATTGCCCATTTCTCCATTGCAGCGCAGCGCCCAGGATCCGCTTTGATAGCGGTGTGTGTGTGTGTAATTTAACAACCAGTTCGCCCAGGGTCAGGTTGGCCGTCACGGGAGGCTCGTCTGGCATATGTGGTGGAGTTGGAGGACAGGGATGGGCCACGACTCCCACAACAGCCAACCTGACCCTGGGCGAACCGGTTGTTAAATTATTTGAATCCCACCACTGGAAGGGGGGGGGATAAGTTTGGGAGGTGAAGTTCCTTACTCACACTCAAGTTACTAGAACAAGGGGGTACGTTTTTGAATGACACATAGTTACTTCTCCAGGTAACTAAGATTAATCCTGAGACCTACTTCTAAAAACCAGCTATAACATTTGCCAATTTTTTTCCCCACTTTTTTTTTGTTGAGTAGCATCATAAAGTGTAAACTTTACAAGCTTGAAGCACAGCATTTTTATCACTGATTTTCATACACTACCATGCTATATTAGTTTTGATCAGATACACAGTCGTTGCAAATATATATAAGATAAATTTACCAATTTTTCATTTTATCTACAAGTACTTTGTTAATGTAAGAATATAAACTATATTCCAGGAGAATTTATACACTTGACTACTAGTGTAATCAATACAAATTCAGTTGAAAATTTCAATACAAAACATGCATCAAGCAGAATACATAGACTGTACCTTGTATTACATTCAACACCTCATTTGATGATCGTTTTCCCATAATAATAAGGAACAATGGAAACTGATCTGTCTTCTGAGTCCGAATAGTTTGAGCTACAACACTGCCGAAGTGTCTTGTGCACATTGTTAGAAACCTGAAAAATAGGAATATTGTAATGAAAAATCTGCATTAATAAATGTACCTTATTCATTTAATTTCCAAAATATATATGCATGTCATATGACTTTCATAATTTCACAGCAAAAATATATGCAGTACATTGTACCTTACTTTCAAGAAAATACAGGACTTCATTTGTTGTTAACAGTAGCCCCCATTTTTTTCTTTTTTTATACTGTGAACAATTTTCCGCGGACTCTCCTAATCTTATTACTTTCCATAGGGAACATCCACTTCCACCCTCTCTTTTTCTTCTATGCTGCAACGTACCTATTTCTATTAAGCCTACTATCTTCTTTATATTTTTCTCTTAAGATCTAAATTTCTTTACATTCTTTTGCGGAACATTCATAGCTCTGTACCAATTCTGCTCCCAGATTTAACAGTTAGAAACAACTGAGACCTAGTGGTTTATGATCCTTCTGTCAATTCTTAACTTATATTGCTGAAAACCTCGACTTTCAAAAGATAGAAGAAAACAAAATAGAACTCTAACATAAACCAAGGAAAACAAAATTAGTCAATTCATGAGAAAATTTTATAGCATATCATAAAACTATTAATAGGTGACCAACTTGAAAACAATACAGTATTAGATGCCAATCATCTAGATATTATTATTATATTTATAAAAAAAATAAGCCTTTCCAAACTAAAGTCATCCCTTTTTTATTTGGTAACTTCCTTAGTAGACTGTGCAAATACTATATACATATCTTGTTTTCAATTATGCTTTGATAGAGCATCCCATTCTGATGGGATAATCACGAAATGGTTATCATATTTGCAGTTGACATAAAACAGGGCAGGACAGCTGCTATTTTAGAAGATCGAAACAAAATTCAGGATGATCTTGGTAGGTTAGAGGGATGAGCTGAAAATAACAATGAAATTTAATAGAGATAAATGCAAAGTTATACACTCAGGAAAGAGAAAAATGCAGAAATACAGAAAGTGGAATTCCTGGATATTAAAAATAACTTGGATCACAAACTAAAGATGAATTAGTGATGCGATGTAGCTGCTAAAGGAGAAGAAATTTTACGTTATGCCATTGTAGCAGCTTCCAAATATGGGAAGTATACTTTATTTTGCAATGATTACTATGTAATGCCTCAAATATTGTCTACATTTCTGGGTAGCAGGTTTGTAAGATTATTCAGAAAAACTGGAAGAAATGCAAAGAAATACAATGAGATTGGTTTTATGAAGAGAGAGAGGGAAAGACTGAGAACTGAGAAAAGATGGCTTGAGGGTAATTTTCAGATAGCTGAAGGGTATTATAGACAAGAAGGTGAAAACCTGTTCTCCATCATTCCAGAGAGTAGGATACTGAATAATGAGTAGTCCTCGTCTTACGACTACAATTGAGCCCAAAATTTATGTTGCTAAGTAAGAAATTTGTTAAGTGAGTTTTGTCCCATTTTATGACTTTTCTTGCCATGTTTGTTAAGTGAATCACTGCAGTTGTTAAATTAGTGCCATGATTATTAAGTGAATCTGGCTTCCCCATTGACTTTGCTTGTCAAAAGGTTGCAAAAGGGGATCACATGACCCTGGGACACTGCAACCGTTATAAATATGAACCACCTGTCAAGCTTCCGAATGTAAATCATGTGACCATGGGGCTGCTGCAATGGTCATAAGCGTGAAAAATGGTCATAAGTCACTTTTTTCAGTGCCGTTGTAACTTCGAACGATCACTAAATGAACTGTTGTAAGTCGAGGTCTACCTGTATTAAGTTATAGATATTGGTAAATGAAACAAAAAGAAAAAAGAAAAAAAGAAAAAAAACTTCTAGTAGTAAAAACAACATGAAACTTAAATTAATGAAGGAGGTAATTCCCGTTCCTAATTAGAATGTAGTCAAACAGTTACCTGTCAGGAATGTTTTAATTTGGATTCCTGCACCAATTAGAGGGTTGGACTTGATGGCCCAAATGGCTCTAAGTTTCTATGCACTTGGAAAATTAATGGGATAGAGATAGATGAATAATATTTCATTGACTTCTTGCAGTGTTTTCTTTATTATCTAGCTCTGCATTAACAAAAAATACAAAATGCTCTCAATGTCTTTTTTGGTTTATTCCTAAAATACAAATCATAAGAGATGGAGGACAGTAATCAAAACAACAGATCCATATTATTAGGAAAATATATCCGCTTCTCCTTTTTAAAGGAAAGTTTCTTACTCGGGCAACAGCCCTCCACTATTCTGTTTATTCCTAACTCTGAATCCCACACTTTACTACTGTAACAGGAACAGCAACAATACAGAAATCAGTTGGTATTTCAATAAATTAAGATGGCCCCACTAAATTCAAATACTTATTTTTTTATAAGCAAAAGCAAAATGATACCACAGTGGAGAAAAGTACACGGCTAAAAGCAAAGCTTAAAATTTGGAATCTTCAAATGTTGAACAGAATGCACTGTCATGCCATCTCCTCGGATGACTCATTTTGAAAGGAGGAGAAAAATCACTAAACTCATAGATGCCAATTCTAGCATTAACGATTGTGTGATTCTTGAATCCACTTTTCAAACTCCAGTTTAAATTATCTGCGCAACTCCCATGCCCAAGGACGTGGCACTGGCACTGAGTTAAATTTCAAAAGGCCAAAAGCCATAGCTAAGCTAGTTTGGATCAAAAAAACTAATCTATTAAGGATTATTACTGTATGGCCCTAGAACCCGAGTAAGGCTATTAAATAGGGACTTGACTGAGGGATAAAAACTTGAAACCTTTAGTATAAAGTTTTTTCCTTCCTACATAGGAAGTAATACCATTTTTGGTAAGATACACTTAAATCTTTAGGCACTTTGAAACCTGTTCCAAAAAAGCCTTATAAGAATCAAATGGAGATTAAAACCATTACCATATTTTACTTTTATTCTTTACAATGCAAGAGGAACTTTTTGCCCTCCTCTAAGGTATAATTAGACAGATATGATAACTTTGAGGTCCATAAGAACAGGTACTGAAGACTGAACTCTTTGGCAAGAATCAATACCATAATATTTCAGAAGTTCATTGTAAAAAATAACACACATACACACACACACACACCAAAAGTTGTAGATGAACAGCTTGCATATAGAAATATGTTAATATAACTTTCAGTAATTAATTAATGAAAGAAGTAATACATATCAAGGAGTCATGTTTTTGAAGATTGTGCTAGTTCCCTTCACTTTCATACTTACTAGTATGTTCTGAAAACACTAATTCTAAGCTTTTGACAAAAAAAAAAAGCTTTTATCCATTATCATACTGAAGTCTGACATTAGTATTCTTAACACGATCTTGAATAAATGAAAAAACTGATAAAGCTTTTCACTTCCATTAGAGGACTGTTTGAAATTAGCATTTCTTTCAAGAGAAAAGGGTAGCTTATGATATGTTTTCAGATCTGATGGTAAAAAGTAAATGTCATAATAATAATGAATTATGAAAGACCAAATGCAAATATAGAATGCTTTAATAAGATCCAATTTAATAAAGTCTGTAAAAATAATGGACTTTTAATAACACAGGTCACAAAAGGCAAAACAGTGGAAATTCTGAGGACTAGCCACTAGCAGAGGCTTATTAATTCTTAATTATGTTCATGAAAGGCAACTTAAATCGTGTATTTTCTTATGCCTTAGGATAATATTTTAGGTAACAACTGATCTGAAAACTACCTGATGAGCATAAGCCTTTTTGTCCCATGCTTTAGAAGGTAAATCTATCTGAAAAGACAAACGGCATTAAAATGTCACAGGCTGAAAAGCATTTGATATCAACATCCAAAACAGAATCACAACACTTAATTTTCATATTATTAATAAAAAACCATCTACGCTTCAGAAATCTAGAATGATAAATAAAAATCCTTGATTCCAAAGTGAGCATGATTCTGAGAACTATTAAAGTTTGAGGACAAAATTGAGTCAATTTTGTCCTCTATATTTTATTTAAATAAAGCCAATAACACAAAATTGACTCAATTTTGTGTTATTGGCTTTATTTAAATAAAATATGTCATCTCAATATGGAAGTTACTAACTTTTTAGTAAATAATCAGATGTGATTAACAAGTAGTTCAAAAGTTAAGAGTAATTGTAAGATAATGTCCTACATGTGCTAGTTGGCCATTTCTGCTATGTGGAAACCACAGAGTGGGATGAAAGGTCTTCTGATTTTATTGGGAAATATTTAGCAAGTTCACTTCCAAGTCTAGGGTGAGTTGGACTCTGGAAGCTTTGTGCCATCCACAATGGATTTGTGTCATCCTTATTTTGATTTCTCAGGAAATTGTCTCAGGAAGTCATCCTGGTTGAATCAATTGCTAAGTTATATATGCCATGCTCAGTAGACTATTTAGATAAATTATATGATTTATACTGAAAAAGAAACTTTTAAATTTTAGAGAAGTTTGAAAATACCTATTTGATGTGACCAAATCCAATTTAGCAGACCAAATATTTGAAGAACAGCCCTAGTGCTCTTTAAACATGAGCCAAGAAATGGTGAAATTTATTTCTATACCTATTTATGGTAAATTTACTGTACAGTTTTTCCAAAGTAAAAGAATACTTGTTGAATATTAAATTTATCCAACAGCTATTTAATATGATTAATTTTATACTGTGCAAAGTCAATATGTCTCATTAAAATGTGAATAAAGGAATAACATTTTATGCTATTAATATTTAATTTTTAAATGTAGAACTGGAAGCTATGTTTTATTTATTCATGACATGACTATTTTAGACAATTCTACATGCCATCCACTTAGTCCTGCCTTTCTTTGAAGACAATTGTTACTTTTGACTGGGTTCTTGGAACATTTCTTGCTACATCCTTCTATGTGTAATAACTGGTCAGAAGCACTCTATCTTTGGTTAGAAGCTTCTTTAGAAGTTTTTAAATTTCCATTATTTGGAGTTTGTCACCAAAGTCACCGTTTATCAGATAACTTGCAGAACTGCCTCAACCAAATCTGATGCATTAGAATAACATAAGGCTGTTGGTCTACATAAGTGAAGCATTAGTTTATATATTATTTTTATTCACAGTTACCATATGATGGTACTAGACATTTGGTGTTTATGCTAATGTTTCTATCCTGAGCATCAGTTTAGAATTATTGTATGTTTTCATACTATTATCATGCAACTGGAAAACAATGACAACAATATTCTCTATATGATACGAAAAGACAAACTGCAAACTTTAAACCTGAATGGAGAAGGGAAGATTATGTACTTGTATGGGTAATTATAATACAGAGTGATCTTTAATTCATCCATCACAACTATCATGCCCCAGGTTTGAAGGCCCCTGTCTCCTTGTAAAACATATTCAAAACATACAGCAAGCAATCATCTCAAAGCATACTAGGCGATGTCCTTATTCAATCGCCTTACTAACAATTCATGCATTATTGGAAGAGAGGTTATATGAAGAGATAATCACCTTCCATCCTGCCCCTTTGTTCTTAATGTTTTGCTACTGGGAAACCATTCACAAGTATAATCCTCAACAATGCTACTCAGTAATTATGAGTAGATGACAAACAGATATGATCAATTTATGAACCTGTTTTGAAACCCTATTCTAATAAAGTCATTAGATGCTGCCCTTGCCATGATCCTTGTAAAAGCTTCTTAAGTTACAAGAACACACAGCACTATTTGTGGAAACAATTGCTGATTGCAGAATGCAAACCTTGAGTTTAACCATGCTGCAAATTGATCTTGACATTCTGTTAAGACCACTGCTAAAATCAAAAGCAAAGGAGAAAAGGAGAAAATGAGTGGGTCGCATGTAATCAAGAAACAGGATGATTCCCTTCTTTGTTTCCTCCTCAAAATAAGACATACACAAACTTGCCTGCTATCGTTGTATCTTTCTTATTTAAGACAAACATTAATTAGATTCCTGACCTTAGGTACTTACAATCTTTTCCTTTCGAAAGTAAAATGAGACAGGACTTTGAACATCTTGACAAAATAAAACTAATTCTTGGCAGCTTTCTCACAAAAAGTCCAAAACAAGGATTACTATGTGAAGAACAGCAGTTTTTCCTGTACAAGATGTTTTTTTTAAAATAGTTTTTATTAAACATTTTCAACATTAAAAAACAAAACACAAATTTTCACTCATTACAGCATTTCCGTATCGGTATCAATATCATCCATAACATTCGTATTTACATAAGTTCTATTTCTATAATTCACTATCCTATATTATAGAGTCATGTAAATTATAGTAATATTTACATATCATCAATATTCTATCATTCTTATACAGTAATTGTATTCCTATTCTCTAACCAAGTATACCATCTACTCCAAACTTGATAATACTCCGATTCTTCTCTCTCTTTCAACTCCATAGTCAACCTATCCATCTCAGCACACTCAAATACCTTTCTTATAATCATCACCTCTGAAGGAATATTAGACTGTTTCCAATTTTGAGCGAGAACGATTCTGGCTGCAGTTAGTATATGTAATATTATATATTGAAATTTTTTACTCATTTTCACCTCTAAAATACGTAATAAAAATAGTTCCGGCTTCATTTCAATCTTTTGTTCAGTAATTTCTTCCAGCCAATCCCTTATTTTATGCCAATACTTCCTAGCTTTGGGGCAGGTCCACCACATATGGTAATAAGTACCCTGTTTATAACCACATCTCCAGCATTCGGGTGAACAGTTTGGGAACACTTTGGTCAATCTCGCTGGGGGTAAATGCCAACGGTAAAACATTTTGTAGAGGTTTTCCTTATAGGCTGCTGGCATCGTTAATTTATAGTTTCCCCCCCATAGTTTGTACAAGATGTTTTTATTGAATGTTTTCATTCTCAAGAAATGAAGGTGGAGGAGTGATGCTTAAAACAGCTGTTGAATGGTTTGCAGTGGTCAAAGCACTGGGGATCCAGTTTTAATTTCCTATTTGATGATAGAGCTCACTGGTGAGCCCAATTTACCTCAGAAGTTACTATTATGAGGAAAAAGTGAAGGATAATTCCATTTATATTGTCTTCAGCTTTTGCAGAGAAAAAAAAATAGAAAGTAAGCCTAATAAACAATAAAAACCTTGCCCAGTTGTTATACTGAGTATATAAACATCAGAAAGTTAAACATGACAATAAATGTCTCCCTCTGCCTGTGACTTCTTAAAATAGCTGTGCCTTTTAGTTTCAGTTTATTAAAATATACAACCGTAGATCCAATACAAACACACACAATTTTTAAAAAGTAGGTATTTTTATTAAATACCTATTCATGCCTAAGCATGCACACCTGGGAGAGCGATCAAGTCCAGAAACTTCTAATTGTCATTGGTATATTTTAAAATGTGGCTATAATTCTAGGGACTTCCCCATTCTGGTCATTTAGTAGTTATGCATGATTGCTACTTGAGAATGATCTGGTAATTTGTAATAAGTAGGGAGATGGTAGCTAGGGCAATTCTGAAGTATGTATGGTACTGTTTCAATTTCAGAGTCTGAGCAGATATATGAATTCTCTTGATAAGGAACAGCATTGAATCTGCTCAAAAGTACTACTCACGGTACAATATCCAGATGTACCAATGTGAAGGCCATCCTATGAGATGGAAATAATACATTATACAAATATTTAGGAATAATAAAGGGAGAGTGGGTGAGTTCATTATAGTAGAGATGTGAAGTATTATTATTTCTTTGCAAATTGAGAATTAATTATTTTGCTTATGCTGTCTCCAGGTATGCCCTTGGCATGTATTCATGCTATGCACAGTATTTCTCTCTCCTTATATATATTAAGGACTACAAGTGATGATTGAAAGAAATTTAGAAATACAACATAGAATGATGCCATTCCACCAGACCTTAATATTGAAGATATTGAGGCCTCAAGATAGTCTGAAAATTATCTATGTAATTTCAACAATAATTTCAAATATCCCAAAGCATGAATTTCCATTTCAATGTTTTATACTTTTAAAAATCAGGAAATCTATTTTGAATTCATTAATGACATTGGAAACAATTCTTAGGGGTCTGTCACTACAAAGAAGCCTGCAGGTGATAAGAAATAGATTATGTTGTACAACTGTAAGATGAAATTCCTACAATGATTTATCAAGAAAAGTATGTTAATTTTGCAGCAATACACTTTAAGCAAAAGAATACAGTACACTGATGATAATTTGCCAGGCTAAATCTATTAGCATTCAAAATACAAATAACTATTTCATGTATATTGCTCATTGGTTACATTGTATGTATACCTTTGTGCCAGATTAAGATGGCACAAAGGCGAAGGGAAATAGTGACAGCTGTTCCTAAATCACTTAACCCTTTTTTTAAAAAATAATGCTGCAACATTGTGTATTAGTAGACTAAAAGTATTAACATTAATAGGGATGTGTGATGGCTCAGTGGTTAAAGATGCTGAGCTTGTCAGCTGGAAAGTCAGACCGGGTTCGAGACCTGAGCACCATGTGATGGAATGAGCTCCCATCCTTGCCCCACCTCCTGCGCACCTAGCAGTTCAATAGCATGCAAATGCAAGTAGATAAATAGGTACCACTTAGGTAACAATGTTCCATGTGCCTCGGCATAGTCATGCTGGCCCGGTGACCACGGAAAGTATCTTCGGACAACGCTAGCTTCCTCAGTTAAGAAATGGAGATGAATACTGCCCCCTAGAGTCGGATATGACTGGATGGGGGAAATCTTTACCTTTATTAATATTAATAATGCTAAAAATACTTATTTATAGTATTAATAACAATATCCAAGACTCCCTTAAATGACTTACAATTACTATTTAGCATTAAATATATATATCCCCTTTCATCTAATTATTAAAATGATTAAAGTGATTTTAAAATGTATTTAAAAACTATCCAAAAGCAATACCCCAAATGCAACCAATTTGAACAGGAAGGTTTTGATTAATGTGAGTTTTATTCAATTATTGAAGAACTTCAGTGAAGAATCCAAATCAATATAAAACATTTTTAAGAACACTAGTTAACTATTCTAGTCAACAACAGAATTAATGAACAATAAAAAATACAACGATAACCAATATACATGTTTGAATCTGAACTTGCTTCTGAAATGAAAGCAGTTCAGCAGCCAGCTCAGCCTCCAGAAGAAAGACATTCCAAACAATGGATGGAAAGGCTCTCTCTTGAGACCTCATGTAATTTATAGCCCTCAACTACAGGATGTAAAAGACAGGCTTTTCAGATCTTAATATCTGGGCAGGTATATGAGCATCTAGGTGACTGATCTAGAGTGCATTCAATTTCAGAGTCATCTTCAAAAGCATGTAGCATTTATTTCAGTAGCATAGCGAAAATTAATGGTACCTGGACTAAGCAAATATTTTATGTTAAAAATGTGTAAATGTGGACTACTTCTGGTTCAAGAACTATTGGAAACTTCAAGGCCAGAAAGTCTGGCAAAAGACTCTGAGCTAGTATGGCCACTTTAGCTTTGAACGGCAACAATGAATCTAGGAGAACTTTTATTTCTGATCGTTCAGACAGATTCAGCCTCATCCAAAAGAGGTTGATTACTGGAACTTGGAATATTGTCCCCATTGGCTTTTATTACGTTTTATCAAATATAGTAGCTTCAAACTTAAGATAAGTGGACTGGAAGCAGTTTGTAGGAAGGACGTTTTTCGCATTTCTTCTTTCCAAACTATTGAACATAAAAAAGTCAGGCCTACTATCTTAGCTGAAAGTTTGTGGATTTAAATGTACAAATTTAAATATCATACTTATACTGATATATCTTTCATGTCTTTTGTGATAAAATATTTTATCCATAGCCAGCCATTCTTCCCTAAGCCATTTGAAGGCTCTGTAACAGAACAACAATCCCATTATTTATTATATATA
>QLTV01002945.1:2231928-2242909 GCA_003457575.1 Thermophis baileyi | reverse complement strand
AAATAGCTTGAAATAGATCTATACTAGTCTCCCTTTATTTATGTAAAAATATAACATACATATATAAATAAATAAATAAATAAATAAATAAATAAATAAATGTAGATTTAAGCATCTTACTGTACTTTTCAATCAGGGTTCTAGACCTGCTGAAAATAGCTGTGCAGCCTAAGCAGGTTCTTTATTTAGCATTTCTAAAAGTGTCATAGAGCTAAATAGCTTGAAATAGATCTATACTAGTCTCCCTTTATTTATGTAAAAATATAACATATATAAATAAATAAATAAATAAATAAATAAATAAATAAATGTAGATTTAAGCATCTTACTGTACTTTTCAATCAGGGTTCTAGACCTGCTGAAAATAGCTGTGCAGCCTAAGCAGGTTCTTTATTTAGCATTTCTAAAAGTGTCATAAGGAGTTAATAAGACCCAGCTGTACAAACTCTTTCTGCTAAGCAGCTTCTGTTGCTTTGGTCACCACAGGTATCGCAGTAACCTGTAAACTCTTATAACTAGTGTATCAAAGTTGTGCTACTTAATAGATCTTAAGCAAAACACAACAAAGCTTTGACATGCTGCTTATTGTCAGTCATAAAAAAACCCTCCCTCAGACATAGTTTTTTAGAAGAGAGTATAGCACAATTTTTTGCAATTGTAAAATAAAAGAAACCAGAGAATTAAAAAGAGACTAGAACAATATAACAGCAGGTCATCAACTGAACTTAGCCACTGCAGATGGCTTACAAATAGGGTTTCCATCCACAGCAAGTTGTGGGATGAAAGGAAAGGAGGAGACTCCCCATTTCTTGTAAATGGCAATAGTATAAGATTAATCCAATCTCTTGTCCACATATTTTGCTCCATTGAAAAAAAAAAAACTATAGTTGCTCCATTTATAACTACCTTTGAGACTACATTTACTTTAATGGTAATAAAAAGAAATGAATGCCAGTTAATCTCAACCAAAATTAAAATGTGTAAGTTTGTGAACTATTATGCAGAAACACTACATATTTTAATCTTAATTTGGAAAGTTTGCTCTGTAAAGAGAGCTGAAATGAAAATAAAGACTCGAATGGAAGAGTGACAATATATTTTAAGCCACACAGTATATATTAAATTACAGTTATCATTTACAATATGAAATTAACCTTTTAAGTGAATAAAAACTAAAAGTTCACTAATCATAAAAAAATTATTATATTTATATAAAATCACAGTTGAGGCGACATTATTAAATGATATTATGATGAATGATGCAATATGCATATTTCATGTATTATGATGGATGTTTTGGAAAAAAAGAATTGCCAGGGGAGATTTTATATACAATGAAAGGTCTTTGTATCATCTCATGAGAATATTAAAGCATTTATTATATAAAGCTTTATTATTTTGTTGAAAGTCAAATGGATCAAGTTAAATAAACTTTTAGGCCCAAAAAACCTTTGTGAGACTAAATTTTACTTGCTATATTGATTAAGCTATTTGTGTACTATAAGCTATTACTAGCTAATCACTGGTGCATTAATGTTTGTATATCTAATGTTTTGTTGTAGTACACTTGCATATCTATGTTAACAGAGAACCCACATATCTCCTTAGGGTGACTAAAGAGGCAATGACTTCCATGCACTTGACAGATGCCCCTCTAGACAAAATTTTGCAAGCCCTTTCTTCACTAAGTCCCCATATTACAATGTTATGGATCACTACGCTCTCTTCCACAGGAAGCTGTTTCTCTCCTCTAAACCATCTGTGAACCAATTTTCTGAATATAGATGCTGATTATACTTCTTAAAAGTTCTATGGCACCAAGAGAAATTGCATCCAGGATACTCCCATTTCTTTTAAAAGTCCCTTCATTTCTCCTGTTTTCCCATCTGCTAGTTCCTGCTGAGAGATGGAAAAGATTGGTCTGGAAGAATGATGGAAGAACAGAAGGGGAAAGAAGTTGACAAGGGATGCTGTATTCTGAGAGCTCACTGCTTGAAAATAATTCATTGTATAATTAGGACAAGTATAAATACCACCTCAAAAGTAGACCATTAAAAACATTTTTAACTGATTAACAAAAGGAACGTATGCATACATAAATGGAATTATTGGAATTACTTCAAACTTAAGTAATCGTATGAAGTATTTTTAAATGAAAGTATAAGCGTGATTGTATTATAAAAAGTCTTAGAATTCTAAAATTCTAAAATAGTTGACCATTTTGCTTGACAGTGTATTAAAAGACTTTATAATATAGTTGAAATCTCATGAAATTATTCCTCTTTTCCCCTCAGTGAATTTTTTTCCTCTCCCTCGTCGTTATGCACATTCAAATCTATATATATATAAAAGCCAAATGCCACTCATGCATCATCATGAAATCTCCAGAACCGTAAAGCCTACAAACTTGAAACTTGGCATGTATGTTCCCCTTGGCTTCTAGGTGCTCGCTAAGAAAGGATTTTTCGAAATGACTATCAGATCATTAGTATTTCTTATTTATAGTATATAAGAATATATACTGATGCTAAGGAGACATTCTACTCCCCCTCCCCACCTGAAAAAAACTCTGGGCGTGGCCAGTGCGTGACCCATCCAGCCTGCGGGCTGGGAGTTTAGACATGCTACTCCATGCTAAGGAGTTAGACATTCTACTCCCCCTCCCCACCTGAAAGGGAGAGAAGGGGATAAGATAGGAGAGGCTTCTGTGGAGCCAGCCTGAGGGAGAGAAGGGGATAGGATAGGGGAGGCTTCTGTGGGGCAAGCCTGAGGGAGAGAAGGGGAGAGGAGAGGCCGATCGTAACTACTCATTAATGTTCAAGCTTTAACTGTCAATTTATCAAGCCCGATCACATAGTTTCGTAGCAAAGCACGGGTATCCAGCTACTAGTCTATTCTATAAGGTTAGATGACATTCTGAAAAACTGTGAAGGAGATAGTGGGGCTGTACTGAGGAAAACAATATTCTTGTCCTGAAAGTAGCGTTCTGCTCATGTGGTATGTAGTTTCATCTTAAGCAAAGATACCAAATGTCTCAGGATTTTAAAATAATCCATTTCAACTTCAAAACAACTCACCTTGCTCGATTTGCTTCTTTTGTCATATCCCATGCCCATGTTATAAAGTTCTGACTCAGGTAGGAAACAATAGATTCAGCACAAAGCATTTGAGAGCAGAATACATTAGTCAGCACACTTTCATCCTGGTGGAGGTAGACAGCAAGTAGCTTCCTCTGTAAAACAGAAAAACAGTATTTGGATAAAGATGGAAATTAATTATAATTTTCACAATATAAACGTAATGCATGTCTTACATCTAATCAAGTATTTATTTGAGTTTCAGTAGAACATACTTCATTGCATTTTTGTCTTCATATATAGACTATCCTTACACAATATAAGTTCCCTTCAGAAGAGTTATAACCATTGCCTGCTGCTTAGAGATTCTGGCAGTTGAAGACTAAGAAATGAGGTGGGGGAAAGTTGGTATAAACTAGGGTTTTTCAATCTAAGACCTTAAACTCATGCCAATTGAGGAATTCTAGGTATTGGTCTACATGTCTTAAAGATGATAAGATTGAAAAATATTGATACAGGCAAAGCTACCACAAAATAATTATTCCTGGTGGAATTACTGAGGAAGTAGATTAAATGTAGACTATTTGTAGAATTTTAGATTATTTTTACATTAACAAATTTTTGTTTGTATTACAAAATGAAAACATATGATTATATATCCTTGTGATTATTAATATATCAACTTCTAATCATATTTACTGCAAGTATTGTCTGACTGATAACAAGGCATAATTTTACCAGCCTTTAAGTAAGGAGAAAAATTCAATGAAGGAATGCTATAGTCAGTGGCAGCCTTGTATTTCATATAATATACAGTTCTACTTAATTCTAATAGTGGGTGCCTTAATACACATATAATGTAACCTTTTCATCAAATCTTTCTCATATTTACCAACCACATGCATTTTTGTCATAGCTCTATGGAAACAGCAGTCCTGTTAATCCTATTCTCATATTTGTTTCCTAGTTGAATTAAATTTAAGTCTTTTTATCTCATAACTTTCTATGGCTGTATAATTATAATTAATTTACACAATATATTACTAGTAAATGGAATAATTTACATAATATCCTAGAGAGGATAATTAACCATCAAATTTGCTCTGAACTACACTAAATAAATTACACTAAAATAGAATATCTAATACAAAAAGAAGAAAAAGAAGCACACGTCTTCAAACAATTCTAACACCAAATAATGTCAGAAAATAAACTCAAGGAAAATGTTGGAAGGAGTATGTTTTCTTTTTTGCCCCCAGGAGGCTAGAACTGGAGAAGCAAAGACCTATACATGTATCATTAAATAAATAAATAAAATTAAATACAGTTTAATTCCCAGAATATCAGTTGCTGAAGAAAATTAACAAAAATCAATATACAGGCACACATAAAGTAGTAGCCTGCCTTTTTTTTCTTGAGTCATTCTAATTTTCAATTTTCAAACAGTCAGAGAAGATAATGTACCTTATAATAAGGGAGTTGCCATAAGAGGCCTAGATTATTTTAATAATGCTTAAAGTTCTGTGAAAAAGAGGACAATTTTTTTTTTTTTGGCCATGACAAGCACAGAATCAACATATTCTGGTAGAGGAGAAATTCGTTATTCACAGGAAACCTACTTCTGTATATGAAAATACCCCAATTTGTTAACGTGTCTCTTTATCATGGATATATACCGTATTTTTCGAAGTATAAGACGCACTTCCCCCCCCCTAAAAGAGGGTGGAAATGTTGGTGCGTCTTATACACCGAATACAGCTATTTTTGGCCTCCCGAAGCCCTGCCCCATGCAAAAACAGGTACGCAGAAGGTTTGGGAGGTCTGCAGAGTGACCCTGGGGACTGGGGGAGGACAAAAACGTCCCCGTTTTTGCAAAAAATGGGCAAAAAACAGCCCATTTTTTGCAAAAATGGGGTGGGCAGAGGGTTTGGGTGGTCTGCAGAGTGCTCCTGGGGGCTGGGGGAGGGCAAAAATGCCCCCATTTTTTTAAAAAAAGGGCGAAAAATGGTCTGTTTTTTGCAAAAACAGGGTGGGCAGAGGGTTTGGGAGGTCTGCAGAGTGCTCCTAGGGGCTGGGGGAGGGCAAAAACTATTTTTTTCTTATTTACCTCTTGGTGTGTCTTATACACCGGTGCGTCTTATAGTCCGAAAAATACGGTAATCAATCTTCCATAATATTTTTCCCAATAACAATGTCCACAGTAAACTACTTTGGAATTTGAATTTGAAAACTAGCTTGTAATACTGAGAAAAAGCATGTAATTGGTTATTGGAAAAAATGGCACTAGGCATGTCCAACTTCAAAATAGTTCTATAAATCATAGCCAAGCTATGGCTATCTTTATCCAAAAATGCCAGTTACAAATAAATTAATGGAAAGTTAGTTTGCAATGGTTTATTTTAAATCATTGTTAAAAAAAAGAGTTTGGGAAAATTCTAAGATCTATTTTTAAAAAGTATGGAATCATTTGAACAGTAGACTTTGGAAAAGGGATTAGACATTACATTAATGTTTGTCTCCTTTAATTTAAAAAGTTATTCCAAACTAAGTATACATACTGCAGAAAAGGCCACCAATAAGCCTAACATGCACAGTTCCATATAAGTGCAGCCAACAATGTTGACTGAAACTAAACTTGAAAATCCAAGGCACTAATGCACAATATCAGGCAATAAAACAGCATCTCTGTGGTGATATTTAATTTAAAAAAGAAGAAAGAGGCAGGAGAAGATCAGGCACTGTCTGTTTTGGAGGATCAGCCATTCTGCATTTCAAAGCATGGATCCCTGCAATATCCAGGTTACTGTGCTAGAATCTCCACTATTATATAGCAGTTGTAAGAGAGGGAGGGCAAAGATGTGTTTACTCAGTGATTAGGGCCTTAGAATAAGCCGCTAGCTCCTAGAGAGACAGCTCACCATTTATTCATTTGGGCCAATTCACAAAGCCTAGAAAGATTAAACATCCATGCTGAGAAGACAAGCGAATGCAGACGGTGAAAAAGAAATAAAAATTCTTTAAAAACTCTTAGATGACTTCATTATTTTTCCACAAGGAAACTTTAGGAAAGTGTTTAGTTAGAGAAAAACCCACATTGACCTCTCCCTAAACCCTTAATCTTTCCTTTGTGGTGGGACTGCTTTGTGGTAAGCGGATGGCTTTGCTCTCCTCTTTTCACTGAAAGCAGAGAGACAGAAAAAAAAAACTCTTGAGAAACTCCTTTCGTCCCAAAGAAACAACCCCATGAAACTGTTAAATATAAGAGTCCATGTGAATTAACCTTCCAAAATAAGTACAGTTTAAAGCTATAAGTTGGGACCAAATAGTAGAAAACAAGGCAGGTGCACAGTTATAGCATATATAAACAGGGAAATGTATAAAAACATTTAAAAACTAGATATGCAGAATTACCAGATTCACATAGTTTAATTTTGTCATTCATAATTGTAGTTGGTTGCATTTGTTCTTGCTACATATGGCAGAAAAATGTAACAGGCTGTCCTATAAAAGTAGATTTCATGTTGATTCTATTTAAAAATGATATAGAAATCCCCCAAAATGTTCTGCAGGATAATTACTATTCCCTAAGACTAGTAACAAATCAAAACTACAAACCTGGATTTTCAATAGCAATATTCCTATGTAAAACCTCTATATGTAACATAGTAATTCAAATCTTTATGCTTCCTAACAGAATCTATAGTTGTTATCTGCCTGGATCTATTGCTCTTCCAACTGATTGAATGAAAACATCCAGATAAATTTGACATCTAAATAGCTAATGCATTTTACAAAGGAATTGCATGGTCTTCACAAAACTAAACAACTGTTTTGGAGAAGCAATGAAATAATAAAAACTAGAAAAGGGCCATAAGTCAGAATGACGAGGGGTTCTGGACAGGCTGCCTCTTCTGTTACTGAAGCCTTTCAGTGAAAATCTCTTAAAGTATTAGGATAATAGGAGCTTTGCTCCTTCAGATCTTCTTCTGTGAGGGGAAGTGAGGTAACAAGATTACTTAAAAGGATATTTTCTATTAAAAGTGTTACTTGGAACAATTGTAACTATTTGGAGAACCTTAGCTTCTACATGTCTATTTAAAAAAACAAAACCTAATGGGCTTGGGATGGGGGAAATTAAAATGTGCTTGTTTTGGGGGTGCGTTGGGAGGAGGCATTTAGCAAATTTCATTTGAGAGTGCATTCGAAAGAATAATTGGAAATGTCAGAGGTTAGAATCAAAATTTTGTCAATATTTTTATAAAATCTCCAGTATATGTTTTTTTTTGAAAAAGCAGACTTCCTTTGAAGTAGAATAGTATGTGCTGTAATTAAGAGTAATGCGTTTTTATCTTATAAAATGTAGCTATATTGTTTCTACCAGCTTTTTAAAAAAGCAGAAAAGTGCAATAATACAACATATGATTACAAAATATTATTTGTTCAGCATAAATTTCAGCAAACTGATAATGTTTGAATAAAATTATTATAGAATTATATATTATATATAGCTTGAAAATTCACTTTCAGCATGTTTGGGGCAAATTAATTTTGAACTATGGGTATACAGGCATGTACATTTTATTTAACTATGTAGGTCAGTGATGGCAAACCTTTTTTTGCTCGGGTGCCAAAAGGGGGCGCGCGCGCGTGCGATAGTGCGCGTGCGTGCCCACACCCATAATGCAATGCCCTCCCCCCGTGCATGCGTGCATAACCCCCCTGCACTACCCACCCCTGCGCATGCGCATAGGGCTCACTGAAGCCTCCGGAGCCTGTGGATGGTGAAAAACAGATTTCAGCTGATTTTCAGCCTTCCGGAGGGTGGGGGGAAGTCATTTTCATCTTCCCCAGGAAAGCCTCCGGAGCCTGTGGATGGCGAAAAATGGACCCAACGGCCCAACCGGAAGTTCGGAAACAAACTTCCGGTTGGGTCATTGGGCCATTTTTCACCCTCCCCAGGCTTCAGGAGGCTTTCCTGAAGCCTGGGGAGGGTGAAAAACGGCCCAACGGCCCAACGGCCCAACCGGAAGTCCGAACTTCCGGTTGGGCCGTTGGGTCCATTTTTCACCATCCACAGGCTCTGGAGGCTTTCCTGAAGCCTGGGGAAGGCGAAAGCAACCTTCCCCCGCCCTCCAGAAGGCCAAAAATCAGCTGGCCAGCACGCACATGCGCGCTGGAGCTGACATAGGGCAATGCCTCGCGTGCCCTCAGATATGGCTCCGTGTGCCACCTGTGGCACGCGTGCCATAGGTTCGCCATCACGGACGTAGGTTATAGGGTAATTATACATGCCTGCTAAATATCCTGTATCCACAAGTTTGACCCTATGTATCAGAAGCTACATCTATAGTCCAGCTTCTGCAAATGTATTGGAACTTTCCTTCATTTTCCACATCCTTCATTATATCCCCAAATCTGTTTTGGAGGCTTGTAGTAGGAAAGAATGAATCCATTCTACCAACAAATACATTTGCCAGCAGAATGACTCTACTATACAGAACCCCATGTTGTTTTGGCATGTCATATTCCTTCCTCTTAAGAAAATGATTCAAGACTGAGATAATATTTCATATAACCTAAATTATACTAAAGAGCCAGTTTGGTGTAGTGGTTAAGGCACCAGACTAGAAACCCAGAGACCATGCGTTCTAATTCCACCTTAGACACAAAGCCAACTTGTTGACCCTGGTACAGTCAACCTCTCTCAACCCTAGGAAGAAGACAATGGCAAACCACTTCTGAAATGTTGCCAAGATAACTTCAGGGACTTATTAAGGCAAGAGTCAAATAGTGACACGAAGACACCAAAACAACGATGAACAACAAAACCTGTAGTCAAGGTTTATTTAAGAACAAATGAGATTTAGACACTTGTATGAATGAACATTTTCCACATGCATTTCAAAGAAACAACTAGCACTTAGCAGTTGAAGTTGGAGTTATAATCCACTAACCACTGGTCTCAATTGAATGGGGTGAAAAAAACAACCTTATAGCCTGAATAATTTTTTTCCACTTCAATGAAGCCACCAATTTTTAGCAATTCTAGAAATCATATGTGAATTTTTATAACATGCATGTGTGTGTGTACATTCATTCTATCTACTATGAAAATTTCTACATACATATGAAGGTTACAAAGGCCACTTAATTGTTCTTTCTAGTTTAATGCAAAACAGTCTAAAATACAGGTTGAAGAACTTACAAACTGAAAAGATACGGGGTACTTCTTTTCTCTTGTCATACTGTTTCTCTCAAATTGTCAAGGAAACTTAGTTTTTACAAGCCGCTGTACTACGGTTTCCATGTGGCACTAGGAATTCCAAAATAACCTATAAAATTAGTTACTAAACGAAAACCTTGCCCACACGTATGGCCAACATTACCCAAAATTGTATTTGTCATTAAATTATTGATTTGTTTCAAGTCATGTGGAATGAAAAATAATAATTGATATATTCATAATAGAGCACAGATTGCATGCTAGCACTTCATTTAGATCTTTTCAAACAATTAAGTATTCTATAATAGAATAAAGTATAAATAGAATAGAATAAAGTATGCAGGACTGGACAATGTTTTTTCACAAAAGTGTATTACATATTTACCAATTAATCTCTCTCCAAATATTATGGTGATAATTGGCATAAATAGTGTGCATGCTAAAAAGAATATATTTTTACAATCCTTGCAGAAGAGAATCTATTTGAATCTGACCCAAATACAATGGAAATCAGCTCCTAACATTTATGCTGAGCCTAAACAAATAAAGTTTCCATTTAAACAAACCAACAAGCAAGTTTATTTGATGCATCCACCGGATCTGCAAACAGAATGAATTAGACTAATTATGTAAAATAAGACAAATATATAGTAGCGTGTTTAATTTCTCTCCCTCCCCCCCAGGCTTTTGAATGTTCCCCCTCATGAGAGGGAGATGCATGAATAGTTTGTTTTTGTCCATGGAGAGGCTTGAGAGACCCCAGGAAGAATAAAGCAGCCATATGATCAGATTTTTAAACAGGTTAATAGCAAACTCTCATTGGCCCAAGAAACTTGAATTTAGGCCTGATTTGGGGACAAAATTAGACCTGGCTTCCCCAACAAATGTCCTATAGACTGAAACAGGGAGACTGCAACTATGTTGATTGTGTTTAATCTCTCAGCAGCTTTAGATTTTGATTAGTTCTAATCAAAATTTGCTCCTCCATGTCTGTGTGAGTTTGAAACTGGGGGCAATACAATATTGTAATTCCATTCCTAATGAAGGAATGTTTCACAAACTAATACTGGGAAACTATTTCTGCATACTATTGTGTGATGTCTCAAGATCTATTTTTTCTCCAGTACTATTTAAGATGTACAGGTGAAACTCGAAAAATTAGAATATTGTGCAAAAGTTCATTTATTTCAGTAATGCAACTGAAAAGGTGAAACAAATATATGAGATAGACTCATTACATGCAAAGCAAGATAGTTCAAGCCGTGATGTGTCATAATTGCGATGATTATGGCTCATGAAAACCCCAAATCCACAATCTCAGAAAATTAGAATATTACATGCAATCAATAAAACAAGGATGGTACATAGAACAATATTGGACCTCTGAAAAGTATAAGCATGCGTATGTACTCAGTACTTGGTTTGGGCCCCTTTTGCAGCAATTACTGCCTCAATGCGGTGTGGCATGGAAGCTATCAGCCTGTGGCACTGCTGAGGTGTTATGGAAGACCAGGATGCTTTCAATAGCGGCCTTCAGCTCTTCTGCATTGTTCTGTCTCATGTCTCTCATCTTTCTCTTGGCAATGCCCCATAGATTCTCTATGGGGGTCAGGTCAGGCGAGTTTGCTGGCCAATCAAGCACAGTAATCGCACGGTCATTGAACCAGGTTTTGGTGGTTTG
>QLTV01002945.1:2203265-2231624 GCA_003457575.1 Thermophis baileyi | reverse complement strand
CCTTTTGAGGCTTTCCCTCCTTATGGAGGGTGTCAATGATGGTTTTCTGCACAACTGTCAGGTCAGCAGTCTTTCCCATTATTGTGATTCCTACTGCACCAGACTGAGAGACCATTTAAAGGCTCAGGAACCCTTTGCAGGTGTTATGGCTTAATTAGCTGATTAGAGTGGGACACTTTGAGCCTAGAATATTGCACCTTTTCACAATATTCTAATTTTCTGAGATTGTGGATTTGGGGTTTTCATGAGCTGTAAGCCATAATCATCACAATTATGATACATACCCTTCCAAGGTGGGTAAAATGAGGACCCAGATTGTTGGGGGCAATATGCTGACTCTGTGAACCACTTAGAGAGGGCTGTAAAGCACTGTAAAGCAGTATATAAATCTAAGTGCTATTGCTATTGCTATCACGGCTTGAACTATCTTGCTTTGCATGTAATGAGTCTATCTCATATATTTGTTTCACCTTTTCAGTTGCATTACTGAAATAAATGAACTTTTGCATGATATTCTAATTTTTCGAGTTTCACCTGTATATGATACTGCTAGTGAAGAGGCTCATTAAGACTCTTGAGGCAAAATATCAATATCCTGATGACTCTCAGCTCTACTTTTCCATAATATCTGAATCAGAAAATGTTCTGCACCATTCTCACTATACAATAAATTCAATGGGGACAGAATTCAGGCTGAATTCTGGTAAGACAGAGACCAAGTGGTGTCTAAATACAAAAAGTTGGGGTGTGTGTATGTTCTAGATTAGAATATATCCTCTATATATAGTATAGATTAGAAGAATGACTCTAGATTCATCTTTTCATTGAGAGTTAAAAAAAATTTATCTTAAATATTTATAATAAGTGTACTAACTTTGGTTAGTATACAGGTAGACCTTGACTTATGAACACAATTGTGTGCAAAATTTCTGTTGCTAAGTAAGACAGCTGTTAAGTGGATTTTGCCCCATTATACGACCTATCTTGCCACATTTGTTCAGTGAATCGCTGCAGGTGTTAAGTTACTAATACAGACGTTACATGAATCTGCTTCCCTAATGACTTTGCTTGTCAGAAGGTCTCAAAAGGTAATCACATGACCCTGGGACACTGCAACTGTTATAAATACGAGTTTTGCATATAAGACCCTAAATAATTTGAGATTAGCATTCCTGTCAGATTGTCTTCTGTGATACAGACCTTACTAAAGCCATGAAATGAAATCTTGTTGCTTCTGTCACAACTATCAGGTTGTAATCTTATGGTTAGACAGATGATCAGATTTCTTCATAGTCATATCCACCCCATTCCAGCCACTTATGGAATGCTTTCTAAATAATTATACCAATGACCAGCAGAGATCTAGCTGTCACAAACCATGATTTGGCAGTGTAGGCTTTTTGTGATAGTGTAGGCTTTTCAGCAATTCTGATGCAGATAATCTCTACAGTTCTGCTTTGACCAAGTGAAACATTGACAATAACCATATCGATATTACAACAGATAATTTAATATAATAATGTTTACTTTAGATAGTAATGTATTTTCAGTTATAATCTTTAAAAGTAACAGAATTATTCACATGTATTTCATTTATTTGAAGAATTATTGAATAGGTATGTATGAACAAAAATATTTTCAACAATTCTTTTCAACAATACTGTTCTTCATTTTTGTTTCATTTAAATAAGAATCAGATCTCAAATTTTCTCTATATTTTCTGCTACAAAAGCAACATCACATACAAAGAAACTAAGACTTGCTCTTTTGTTAAAGCTGAATTTGAATAGAGATCCCTTTCCTTAGACAACAGTGAAAATTTTCCCAAATAAAGGACAAGATCTGCACTTACTCTTGGCTGTGAAGTGCTCTCAAATTAAATCAGTTTGAAGTGGTTTTCATTAAGATGGATTGAGTGTGGCATCGTGAGAAACACTTTATCAAATGCAGTGTTTTACTTAGTGATTAACTATATACCAGTTGATGAAGCTCCCCAAATCCTTCATAATCCCACCACTCCAATAAACATTTAATGAGCATATAAGTTCAAAAAGCCCAGCAGAGGATTTAAACTTTCAATCTTGTTTTTATTTACTCTTCCAACTCAATTTCTCACTTCAAGTTAAGAATGCTATTGCTTGAAGCTCATCTGTTGCCCTGGCAAAATTAAGTGCCCTGCACATCAGGACAAAACATATAGGTTCAGATTACAGTTCTTGCAGAGATAGATAGATAGATAGATAGATAGATAGATAGATAGATAGATAGATAGATAGATAGATAGATAGATAGATAGATAGATAGATAGTTGATAGATAGATAGATATTCTTTTTTTAAAAAAAGTTGCTAATCTTCAAAAATATTGTTAAGGAAACCTCTTCAGAAAAACTGCAATCATAAGGACAATGAATAAGTAATAAGGCAAATCCACGATTCAGCTATTTACTTTTTTACTCTGTAATTGTTATATTAATTTACAGAATAATAAATATCACACAGGGAATTAAGTATTCTCAAATATTTAATCCTTTTGGGAAGAAAAAGTGTACAATTTTTATTGATGCTTACAAATTTTTACAAAATGAATATTCCGGTATGCTGTTAGAATGCATGCAATGTGTCAGGCCTGGAAACCATCTTGGGCGTTAGATCTTCAGGCCTGCCACATTTAGGACTGTGGGAAACTGGGAGGGGGGATTGTATGGAGCTAGGGAGATATGTAGTCATAATAACATTCTTTTCTTCGAGAGTCAAGGCCACTCTGCCCTGTACCTGGAGGGGTGTGACTAGGAGGCATCTCCAGTTGGGACGGTGCATTGATTGGACCATGTGATGGACATGTGGGTGCTGGGGCAGGGGCTTGGATTTTCTTTTGGGTGAGGAAAACCCGGAAGCTTTCAGATTCAGGTTTTCCCAGATGTGCCAATATGACATCTCTAATAAAATGGAACTTTGAGGAAACTCAAGCCTCAGAGTTTTCTTTCATTGGGGGTGTTACTTGGAACCCTGACATTAACCCGAATCCCCTTTAAAATTCCTAACCAGCTCCCCTGAACTCCGGGGTGCTGTCCGGGGTCCTGAGCCCCAAGCGTCGACCTGAAACCGGGCAGCGCGAAGACTCAGAGAAGATGGAGGAAGAAAAGGACACAATGATCAAGGTTGACATTTCTGTAATTTTGCATTATATTTAAATATTTAGATTTTTTATTGTATACAGTAAATATTTTTCCCTTGGATCTTAACAGTGGAATCATCACAATGCTTGCTTGTTAGATATTAAGACACTGAGTGCTGAGAACAACAACAACAAAACAGGATGCTGCTTGATAGCGATTAGCTTTACATAAGCATCTAAGCTACACTGTACATTATATGTAAATAGGGATATTAATTCATTTAGTATATGTAAGCTATTTCTTGTGTATGAGCACTAGTTTGATGTAGGCATCAAGCTAAAAACTGGTAGACCATGACTGCTAGTTCTGCCTTAGGCAGAAAGCCAACTGGGTGATCTTGAGTTTATTCATTCATTTGCAGCTCAAGGAAGTTGGCAATGGCAAACCACTTCTGAAACACCTTACCAAGAAAACTACAGGGACTTGTCTAGGTAGTTGCCTGGAATCTAAAACTGATTCCAAGGCACACACAAAAAATAGTTTCATCAAATATGTAATTAAGACATTCTTAATTGTTTGCAACAGAAATATTTTACTGTATAATATTGCACAACTTTGAACTTTCTCCTGTGGTAATAATGAAACTCAGAATATTGATTTATTATGCGGAAAAATTCATAACTCTCATCTCATTCTTCATTACTGTCTAGGCTTTTGTTAGTAACTGCTTGGGAACACAAAACTGTTCTTCCTGCTACCTAATACTATTACTGGTATTCCTCCATTGAATGAAGACTCTGATCCAACGAAAATCAAGCATTTTTCAGAAAATTAGCTTTCACTTTTGCAGTCCTTTGCATTATTTGCCAGAGTGTTTCAATCATCTAGGATGGGATGCAGAATAGAGTGGATTGGCCAAAAATTAGTCCTTTCCAATCCTTGGCAGAAGCCGCAACCAGTTCAAAATGTTTTTTGTTACTGAGCAAACATTACTCCATGTCCCAGTTTTCAGAAGAGACCTAGCAGCAGCAGCAGCAGTAGTATAAAACTCTAAACTTCATTAATATGGCAAAAATTTAGAAGATATTTTTACACTGAGTTCCTTTGTCATCTGAGTAATATAGAATTTGAAATGTACTTACATCTCTAGCTTTCCCATAGAAGGCCTCTTGAAAGGCAGCCTCTAAAGATCCAATAAAAAATACTGGATGGCAGTCACCATATCTGTTTCGGTCCAAAATGTTTCAGTTAGTAAATATATTTTTTAATAACAAAAAGACAACAGTATTCTTTTTCCAAAATCAAATATCCAAGACTTATTGTATCAATGTCTTAATGATACTTATATATCTAAATATTTGTATACGTACATATACATTCACTGATTTTTTTTTTAATTCAAGCTAAATAACATTGTGCTGGAAAAGGTGCTGAACTTTTATTCTTCATTATAAGGAAGACTGACATTTTTAGAAATCTGAAATTGACATAGTTCCATTCAGGCATTCTCTTAACTCAGCAATTAGTGTAAGTTTTCATATTAAAGAACAGAATTCTTCTTTAGTTGTTTAATTCTTTTCTCAAAGATAGTGGTGGACTTAACAAGGATAAACTTAATAGAAAATGCAGTTTATTTATTTTAAATTATTTTCTTTAATAGAACATACAGCCAATGACCAGCAACTAAAAAAAAAAACAATTAAAAGATAATAAGATATAATGAAAATATAATAGAGGTAAAGACAAAAAGAAAACAGAAGCCTAAAACTATTGAATATCAGAGAACTGGTAACAAGATATCAGCATCAGGGGAAAAACAGTCTTTTACTTCTGATTGAGATAGCAGCCAATAAGAATTTAGCATCTCTGTTTGCAATAAATGGGTTCTGATCCTGCAGGCGGCATAGAGCTTCTCCCTCAGAGTAGAATTGAGTTATATTAAAAGTGGATATTAAAAAGGTAGAGTGTACAATGTCATAGAAGAGACAGTGGGGGGAAATTTGAAAATACTCAAACTGCAAGGACATTCTCTTTACAAAAGGGATTTTCAACTTCCTACCCTCCAGCACTGATGTAGGGAAGTTGTTGAAACGGGCCAAGCTAAAAGCCCTATGGTGTAGCAAAAAAAAGCAAGACTGAATAGATACTTAGTAGGAACAAGTTGGTTCTAGTCTAGAACCCGCTGTGAGAATCACCAACAACTCCTAGATCCAACAGTCATGCTGCATTATCAATTCACTAGCAAGTTTCTGCCCTGACTTTCTCTAAATCTAAAGAACTAAATCCAAGGAGAAACTACAGAAACTTAAGTTGGCAAAATATTTGTCTTCTGTTGTTAAGGGGAGTTGTCAAAGAGCATTAAGGGGGCCAGTGAAGCAAAATTGTAACTGGTAAGAGAAGTGACAAGTGTGGGCTGTTTCCTCAAGGAGAAGCATTCCTGATTCCACACATATCAGAGCATTTGAGATACAACATGAGACCTGAAAGAGAGTAGACAGAATCTTGGACTGGACGATCTCTAAGGAAGATGTTATAGATGTATACTTATGAACTATTAAGCATCTGTGAAACAGGTTGAAAAAGCTTTATGGCAGCAGAGAGGCAACACCCCTACAGCCCAATATTGCCTTGGTGCTATTACACCAGCTTGTTACTAATTTGTTCCTGTCAGATTGTAGCCCTGGAATATAATGGTCAGATATTTAAAGGCAGAAGATTATTCAATGTGATTGTCATCAGTACAACAATGGTGTTTTCAGCAGCTCTGTCCCTCTGAGAAAACCATAATTTTAGCTTTAGAATAATTAACTGTGAACTTTTCCTCCCTACAAAAATCTGCCAGGCCCCAGAGACTTCTAAGGGTAATCTGAGAAAGTGAAAGGATTGACGTATCATTTGTATAAAAGCAGCATCACAAAACATCTTGCTTTGAGTTTGTGTGTTTGTGTGTGTGAAATTTTCTTAACCTGGGTGATGGTATTTTCATATAACATCTTGATTAGATAGAGAAGCCATTGATCTATAAAGATACATGATAGTTTCTACAAAAGCATGTCACCTGAAATGGATCTCAATAAGGTTTACTTGGGACATCAGGATGGACTCAACAGTTGGTTTCTCTCATTAGGTAATACTGCCATAAATAGACCTCTGGCTGATATTTGTCAGCAGTTGAACTGAAGGATATTAACACCAGTTTGGTGTGCTCAATATTCTGGTCAGGACAGTGGTATTTTGTAAGAGACGCAAAGTCTGTTGATTGCAGGTGAGCTTCAGATAGATTTGCAATTAGCTTCTAGGTACAGTCATACTTTAAAAGTCTCCTTTTGGTGTAAGAGGACTGCAAGAAATTGAGTCATCATCTGTGCCAAGCCTTCTAACTTAAAGAGTAATTCAATTATTTGAAAAGTTCTCATTCTTGAAGCAAGGATGGGAATGCTGAAAAAAAGTGAACTATTTTCTGACCAGGATGACTTGGAAGACAAGTAACTTGTATTAAGACTATTGTTTGTAACTGGCAGCAAAGAGTTGCCTTAGAGTGTAGCAAAAAGTGCCCTTAGAAGTCCATCTTGCAATATTAAGTGTTATTAACTAGGACTGTTAGAAGTAATTTTCTGTTTTTGTAAACAAGAAATGAGTCCTCTTTCACAGAGGGGACATCAAGGTAATCATCTTTTTATGCTCCTTGAAAAGTAAAATATACTAATGGCTCGACTAGGGGGCAAGAAGATGAACTTTCTGTGATAGTGAGCTAATATAGTTCTTTAACATTTCCCTCGAGTCCTCAAAAATATCTGCCTAGACTTAGAGAACTGCACGTTACTCAGAAAATGCACATTTAAAAACTCGGGCAAAAGAGGATATTTCAAAGTGGCAAAATATGTATGTAGTTCATTGAAAATATATTTTTAAATGTTACTCAAACAAGGTTTCCAAATATTCACATATTTGTTCTGCCCCTTTGCTAAATACATGAAATTAATCTGAATAACAGATCTTCAACATTAAATCTTCAAAACCAAAATAACAAAACTCTGAAACAATGCACTGCATGGAGTCACATTACCTAAATAAACTTCCAAGTGATCTCTCTATTTATTTATATGACTGGATTTAGAGACCGCCCAACTTCCAACAACTCCGGGTGGCTTGAATTTCTAACAGTAGGAAACAATAAAAGGAAAGGGAGGAAAAAAAAAAGTCTTGTTTTGATAGAAAAATTATTTTTAACTTGGCCAAACTGGAACGAGTAGAACATAAGTAGAACCTACAAGAACATTGCAACCATTAAAAAAAATTAATCATGAAATAGATTGTTGCTCAATTCCAATTTGAAAAATATCTTTCATTGTCTGTGCCAAGTATAGGAGACTGACACAAAAGCAGAATGCAAAGAGCTGGCCTGTGGTTTCAGATCTTATTCCCATGCTGAAGTGTGTGACAGGGAAACGAAACAAAAAAATAATAAATGGAAGGCTCAAACTGAAAATGAACTATATTTTAGATTTGCAAGTCATTTTCTCACAGAAAGGCAGTGGAACTTTCAGGTCTCTACCTGATATTTTGTTACCTTATACAAACAAATATCGCACAAAATTTAAGCACAGTATATACATGTATTAGAATTCATTGGAAGAAGCTTGCTACCCTATGTGTTTCATGCTAAAGGAAGTAATGATGATGATGATATACATATATAGATTGTACTTAGTTATAAATCTAACCTTGAAGAAAATTCTGCTGTGAATTGTAATAAGGCATCTCCTTCATTTTCAGCATTTTCCGGCACTACAGAAAGAAAGGAAAATATTGTAAGTAAATATTAACATGCAGGTTTAAAATATATCCTTCACCATTTAGCCAAATTTTATGTGAGCTCTACTTATCTACCATGTCAAATTGTTTAATGAAAAGAAGATAGTCTTTTGGAACTATTCTTTGAAGATGAATCAATGAATACAATGTCAATACTGTAGTGAATGAATTAATACAATGTCAATACTACAATCTGAAAATACTAAGCAATTTATAAGTGGCATAACTTGATACAATAACTAACTCCCCTGTAAGCAACTGAACTCAATTTAAGATGCTAGTTAATGACTTATTAAAACGATTGAATCAATAACATTCAAAATGCACATTAAGATTAACTGGGAAGGTCTTGCCTATAGTGGCTTCAGCTTATAGTGCAGGAGCCATGAGTTGAACCTTCTCTATGACAAGTGTCCCAAATACAGCACATTCTCCAAGCAATAATTAACTGTCTTCTTTCAGAAACCAACTGAAAACATGACTGTTCATAGACATGGCCCTAAGATTACCTACGGCGTTTAAGCTACCCCTACCCCAACTATATTCTTTCCTGGCTTTCAACCATCTTGCTTGATGAAAACTTATCAGAAACTTAAAATCTGCGCTATTGTTATTTTCTCAGGTATTATTTAGGTTATTTATAATTTTATATACTGTTATAAAGTATTGTTAGCAACCCAGAGTTATTTATTTGGAATGGGCGGAACAAAAATTAATAAATAAATATAAGTGGAATTAATTAATTAATGATTATGTAAAACATTAGTAGACCTAAAATGTGTATTTCTTCTATTTTTAATACTATATTGTAATAATGTCATATTCAGTTAAAATATATGTTATAATGAGAAGACCAGCAGAACACAGGAGCTACTGAAATGTATTACAGCATCTTATGTTCTTGGGAAGATGCTGATGCATATGAAGACCAACTTCAGCTAAAGAACTTTGATATCACCTTTTTGTGTATATAATAATAACAACAGAATAGAAGAGAAAGAACTGGAGAAAATCACAAAATACAAACACCTGAAAATAGAAATAGAACGACAATAGCAAAAAAAATGAAAGACAGTACCAATAGTAAAAGGTGCATTGGATGTATCTGAAAAGATCTGGAGCATCATTTGAACACCATTAACATTGACAACATCACTATCAGTCAGTTGCAAAATGCAGCTTTATTTGGAATAGCTTACATCAGGGGTGTCAAACTTGCGGCCCACAGGCTGGATGCATCATGCGCTGGCCACACCCACCCCCATTTTAGCAAAGGAGGAAAAAGTCGCGATATATCACGTGACAACAACGTGACAACACGAGTTTGACACCCCTGGCTTACATCATGCAACAATTCCTTTTACACACCATCAAACCTTGGGAAGGACATAATAAGTGGATAAAAATACCAAAATCAATCTAAACATCAGGCTGACTATATGACCAACCATAGTAATAATTGTACTGGTGGACAAAAATGCCAAATCCAGTCTAAACATCTGACTGACTGTGCGACCAGCAATAACTGTACTGGTAGAGTTGCTTGATGGCAAGACGTGCAGCATATAAATTTGCTAAATAAATAAACAAACAATACAATATAATGCAATACCATTACCCATAATGGTTATTAATTTGTATTGAAAATATGATACCCAATTAATAGGTAGCTTTTTAAGTCAACCAAAAGACTTTTCTAAAATGTCTATTTAATAGATTAACAGAATAAAAATTTCAGATACAGATAAAATTTGTTCAGCAAAAATGTAAGTTTATCTGATTTAACCTAATCTGTTAATAGCAAAAAATACAAGACTACGCCATTACTAATATCACAATAAAAATTAGCATTCAGTGACATAATCAAGTTTATTCATGATTTTAACTCTTTTTTGTTATTAATGAAAGTTAATAGTTCCTGAAAATATCATTCCATTTACTGGTTATTTGCCTAGAACACATTTATATAATTTGCAACTTCATTTCCCCTCTTTTTAAAAAAAAGCTAATTTTGTATAAAAAACAGATTGTATTTTCTATTATTTCTATTATATCACCCCAAGAAAGTCACACTGTGGTCTCAAAAAGCAACACGTCAAAATCATTGATCACTGAAAAAAAAAAATCTGTTTTCTCTCCCCATCCCGTTTGTCCAAAGTTGGGCTTATACTATTCACAATACATAGTAATACTTACTCATTGGAGATTTTCTCAATGCAGATGATGCCATACCAAACATCTCTCCATCATCCACCCCAAATTCTGTAGCATCTTCAAAGTCATCTCCATCACTGTCACTAACCATATGTACATCTGTGCATTGCTAGTTTAGGAAAATTGATAATAAACCAATTACTGAACAAATAAATGTCAACAATAAGTTTTCATAATTAAATATCAAAGTCACCAAATTTTCATCCAAAATCTTGAAATAAAATTTCATTTTTATTTTCTAATAAGTATCTTTGAGAAAGAAGCATGCATAACTAGGGCATGTCAAATTTTTCAACTTTCAATTTCCAAACATTAGGGGTGCTCAAAAGTTGTGACATGCCTGGGGGATTGTAAACATATTTTGGTTACTTCAATATAATTTAGATGTGTTTGGTAAGTAACTACTTAAATATTATAACTTTTTAACATTTTGTTTGTTTCATTTGTTTTTCGAAAATCAGTGCAAAGAATATAAGAAATTTTAAGTTTAATTGCTTGTAGAGTGGATGCCTTCCTAAAAAAAGTACTTGACCTGACAGTGGAATTAGAATGGTATATGCCAGGGATCGGCAACCTGCGGCTCTGGAGCCGCATGCGGCTCTTTGGGCCCCCTGCTGTGGCTCCCTGTCCCATCACTGGCTGGCCTTGCCCTCCCCTCCCTCACCTGGCCTGAGAAGGTAAGGGCAACGGCGGGAATGGAGAAGCAGCCGGGGCTGATTCTTCGGCGCTGGTTGAGGAACATAGCCACCCCCAGCAGAGACTTTCCTTCAGGCGACCCTCCTTCCCCTCTCGTGACTCCCCGGCTGGCTGTGGCGGGGCCGGGAGGATGCGCATGCGCGGGGAGTCCTCAAGCAAGCGCCAAAGCACAGCAAAGGCATGTGCGGAGGGCGGGTGGCTGCTTGCTTAAGGAGGGTCTTTGGATGCGGCTTCTCTCCTGCCCTAAGGTTCTGGCCATTACCTTGCCATGTCCTGTCCCCCCCTGCGGCTCTTCAGCCAAGCAGGGTGGGCGTAAGCTCCAGCCCAAAGCGGCAGGAAGCGAAGGCTGCCTTTGCTCCGGCGACCCTCCTCCCCCTCCTTCTCCTCTCAGCCCCACCCAGCCACCCCCACCCTTTGGCCACTGCCTCCCAGCAATTTACCTCCTTGCAGCAAACAGAGCAGAGCCTGATTAGCACAAGCAACTGATTATCGGCCTCCCGAACATCAGCTGATTGAAGCTGCAGGCAGGCCCACGTGCTAAAATGAAAGTGAAACTAAAACTGCAAGGAGGCAAATTGCTGGGAGGGAGAGGCAGAGGCAGCATTTTATTTTCTTCAGACTGCTAATCAGACTGCTGAAACTGGATGCAAGGAAGTAAGTCAATAATTATAAATGTCTATAGAATGTTCAAATTATTAGACTTATTTTTTAAAGACTGCTTTATTATTGTTCTAGACAACTTAACAAAATGAAGAAGCTTTTTAAAATAAATGCTTGATCTGAAAAGGCAGCTGAGTTAAACCCTGATATCTACTCCAAACCCATGTTTGGAGTAGATATATTTAAATAAATGGGAGGAGTTAGTGTGACTACATTTAAAAATTTTTTGCGGCATTAATATACTGTTATAATGTACATTTCTCCAATTCTTTGCTATTTCTATGGGTCAGGCACACATGCACAGAAATACACAGCAAACAGTGTATATCATCTGTACTGATTGCTGTTTGCTGGGAGGCAAATTGCTGGGAGGCAGGGGCAGATTTTTTGTCTTGTTTTCGTTCTCAAAAGNAAAACTAAGGTGCGTCTTATACTCCGGTGCGTCTTATACTCCGAAAAATACGGTACCTGTTTCTCAAAAAAAAGAAAACATAGAACCACAAAACCTGGGTAGGCACAGCTGGGGGTGTGTGTCATGTGACTCGGTGGGAGTGACGTCGAGTTGGCCACGCCCACCCATGTTTTTTGGCTCCGGGTGTTTTGTTTTCTCTGGGAAACGGGTCCAAATGGCTCTTTGAGTTTTTAAGGTTGCCGACCCCTGGTATATGCCATTTAACTTTCCAAGGCAAGGGAGTCCTAGCTCAGTTAAGGTTCCACCATGGCAGGGAAATAGAAAAAAATCCTTTTTGCTGTATTAGAGTGACAGGATAGACCAATAGAGGAAAATAAGATTTTTAAGGGATTCTGTTTAATAGGACCTTAAGGTTTTAAAATCATAATCAATACTCTCAATTGGGCTCAGCAACAAATTGGTACCAATCTATTTCTTCCAAAGCCAATGGACAGAAAGAGAGAGAGAGAGAGAGAGAGAGAGAGAGAGAGAGAGAGAGAAAGAAAGAGAGAGAATGAGAGAGAATTTTAGCAATTATTTTTTTCTTTACATAATAAAGAAATATTATTACACTAATGTCTTATTCTTTAGTTTCATTCTAACATATTCTTTATCAAATAAAATCAACCAGCAGACATTATGCCATAAGACCAAAGGTAGGGCAGAAATTAGACATATAATGTCATTTTCAACAAAACTTTAATAAAAATTTATCTGCCAACTGTGTGGGAAGGAGTTGTCCTACCTCTTCTGATTGTTCTCTAGTTTGTGCTGGTGAAGACCTTCTTCCGACTGTAAGTCGATGGCAAGGATAAGAGATTCCTGAGGCTGCTAAAGTAATCTAAACAGAAGACATGTATGACTGAATTATCTATCAGATTTTGTTAAGCATCAAAAATTAAACTGCAATAGACATAAATACCAAGATGCATTCTTTTTTAAAAAAATAAGAGCATTTTCAATTCTCTCCTTTTCATGGAGTCACCATATGAATCTAGGATGAGAAGAAAAAAGTTCAGAGAAAGATAGGATAGCAATTTAAAACTAATGGGGTTGCCAGTAATTATAACATACCGGTAAATGTTTTTGCAATTAAGAATATTACGGTTGCTGTTAAGAAAAATTTTGATAGTGTGTGCCATACCATGTGCACTAATCAAACAGATGGTAAGGATGAAAGGGAACTCAGGCACAAAACAGGTTATGTAGAAAACAAACACAGGGTTAGTCCAAAAGGACTCAAATGCCTATACACCAATGCCCAAAGTATGAAGAATAAACAGGGTGAATTAGAAATCCGAGTACATGAGGGCAGATATGATATTATTGCCATTATGGAAACTTGGTGGGATGAAACCCATGAATGGACATACAGCTACAGGGATTTAAAATTGTTTGAAAGAAACAGAACTAATAAAAGAGGAGGTGGAGTTGCGCTATATATATTTAAAAAAATAACTATATCTCTACAGAAATACGGCAGAACAATGACGAAACCATCTTGAATGCATTTAGATCAATATAAAAGGAAAAAAGAATGGCATTGCCATACCACACAAGCCACCCAACCAAACAGACAAAATAAATGAAATTTTTTGCTAGTCAGTTAATTAAGGTATATAGGAAGCACACCACAACAGCAATGGGGGATTTTAACTATCCTGACATCAACTGGGAGACAAACTTTGCACCTAGTGGAAGGTCAAACAGATTTCTGACAAACCTAGCAGAAAACTTTGTCTCCCAAAAGGTAGTGAAGGGAAGTAGACGGTCAGTCATACCAGATTTAATTCTCACTAACAGAAACAAAGGCATTGAAGTACAGGAACCTTGGGGGGAGTGACCATGCAATATTGGAATTCAACATTATACAAGCACAAGCAATAGAGCAAAGTCAAACTAGAATCTTGGCTTTCAAGAGAGTTGATTTCAATAAATCCAGATAGAGCCTGAAAAGGATTCCATGGATGAGAATCCTCAAGGGGAAAACAACCCAAGAAACTTGGGAACATTGAAAAGCTAGATTATAAAATCCCACTCTAGCACAATTCAATGAAGAAGGAAAATAAGAGATCTCAAAAGAAACCAGAATGGCTGCACAAAGAACTCTCTGATAAACTGAAAGACAAATTGACAAGTATAAAAAAATGGAAAGATGGGCACATAATTAAGGGAGAATATCAGCAAATAACCTGAACCTGCAAAGATGAAGTCAAGAAAGCTAAGGCTCAAAGTAAACTAAGGGTTGCAACAAAAGCAAAAAATAACAACAACAAAAAAGGTTCTTTCAACATGTAAAAACAAGAAAAAAGCCAAGGAAACAATTGGTCCATTAATGGGAGAAAATGGCAAGAAGGTGATGAGAGCAGGGACAAAGCAGAACTGTTTGACTCATTTTTTGCATCTGTCTTTACACAAAAAGAAAAAAATAGTCCAACCTATCAAAAAACAAAACAAAACACCCTATCAGCCTGACATCAATACTTGGGAAGATCCTGGAAAAGATGATCGAGCAACGAATTTGCAAACACCTAGAGGCAAACAAAATCATAACTAGAAGCCAACATAGGTTTGTCAAAAACAGATCATGTCAAGCAAATCTTTGCATTCTTTGACAAAGTGACAAAATTAGTGGACCAGCAAAATGTTGTGGATATAATTTATTTGGACTTCAGTAAAGCATTTGATAAAGTAGATACAACCTACTACTTGATAAATGTGGCTTAGATAGCATCACCACCAGATGGATTTGTAGCTCAACAGCACTCAATGTATAGTCCTCAATGGAACTGCATCTACATGGAGGAAAGTATGCAGTGGGGTATCCCAAGGCTCTGTCTTAGGCCCAGTACTCTTCAATATCTCCATCAATGATTTAGATGAGGAGATATCCCAAGGCTCTGACGAAGTGACAGACTCAATGTGTCTTGAGGAAAGTACGAAGCCTCCCATGCCAGCTAGGTGTGGCGGTGACAAGGATCAGGCCAGTCTGCCAATTAGGGAGGGACTGGATGCTGTCTCCACCCCATGAGAAGCGGTGTATCAGGTAAGACCAACGCCCCTTCTCCATAGTGGGTGGAGACAGCATCCAGGATGGGACATACCAAAGCTGGCTTGTCCTCACGGGTGGGTCACAATCTGGTCTGGCCTGGTCCTGTCCGTGACAACGCTCTGCAACACCCATCTTCCAAATGCCGCCTCTGCAGAGGCAAACTTGTCCAATTTATAATTTTTAATAAAAGGAGAGGGAGAAGACCGGGTGGCCGCCCTGCAGATCTCTTCCAGGGATGCCTGCGTTGCCCACGCCGCCGTCATGGCAGCGCTCCTGGTGGAATGGGCAGTAATACCAGGAGCCAGGATGCCCTGAAGCTGATATGCCTTGGAAATGCATGCTCTAAGCCATCTACCTATCGTGGAAGCTGTCACCTTCCTGCCCAAGGAGGTGGGTTGAAACAACAGGAATAATGACTCCGACTTTCTAAAGATGGCTGTTCTCTTTATATATATCTTAAGAGCCCTCCTAACATCCAAGGTGTGCCACTTCTATTCCAGGGAGTGAACAGGAGCCGGACAGAAGTTCGGCAGGATCAGCTCCTGCACCCTGTGGAACCAGGAGCACACCTTGGGAATGAATGAGGGATCCGGTCTTAGGACCACTCTGTCAGAATGAAAAATGCAAAGGTCCTCCCTCACAGATAGGGCCTGTAGCTCAGAAATCCTCCTCGCTGATGAAATAGCGACGAGGAATGCGACCTTGAAAGTCAGGTACTGGAGGGTGGCTGAGCGTAAAGGCTCAAATGGGGGGCCGGTGAGAGCATTCAAAACCCTGGACAGGTCCCAGGTGGGGTACCTGTGCACCACCGGCGGATGAAGGTGAGTGGCCCCTTTTAGGAAGCGTCTCACCTCGGGATGCTGGGCAAGGCCCTGGAGCCTACCCCTGGATAACACCGATGCCAGAGCTGCAACCTGTCTCTTAACAGTATTTGGGGGAAACCCCTTGTCCAGGCCATCTTGGAGGAATTCCAAGATCTGTGGCACAGTCACCTTTGTGGGAAGGATATCGGCCGACTCGCACCAAGCACAGAATGTCCTCCAGGTACAGTCATAGATACGCACCGTGGAAGGCCGCCTGGAAGCCTGGATGGTCTTGATGACCCTGGAGGAGTAATTGTCCTCCCTCAGGGTGCTCCACTCAAGCGCCAGGCGGTCAGATGTAGCCACTGTGGTTCTGGATAAACCAGTGACCCCTGGCTGAGTGAAACCTTGTCCTGAGGGATCCTCCAAGGCCTCTCCACCGATAGGCCCACCAGGTCAGCAAACCACGGACGTCTTGGCCAATGTGAGGCGATGAGCAGGATCTCCGCCCTCTCCGCTATTATCTTCCGAATGACCTTGGGGATTAGAGGAAGCGGGGGGAAGGCATAGAGGAAGCCCCGAGGCCAAGGACATCGAAGGGCGTTGACCCCCTCCGCCCCGGGGCTGGAAACCTGGTGTAGAATCGTGGCAGCTGGGCATTGGACGGGGTGGCAAAGAGATCTGCTACTGGGGTGCCGAACCGGTCCGAGAGTTCCCGAAACAGATCTGGGTGCAGGTGCCACTCTGCTTGATTGGTAGACTCCCCTGCTGAGCCAGTCCGCCTGCACATTCGCCACCCCCGAGATATGCTCTGCCATGATGGAAAGTAGGTGCCTCTCTGCCCAAGCTCCCAACTGCTTCGCCTCCTGCATGAGGAGCTTTGATCGTGTCCCCCCCTGGTGGTTCACGTGGGCCTTGGCGGCCACATTGTCCATCAGTTCAAGGACGTGCTTGCCCTCCAAAGTGCCCTGGAATCGACAGAGGGCCAGATGTATCGCACGTAGCTCCAGCAGGTTGATGTTTAGAGCCCTCTCGCTCTGGTTCCACCGTCCCTGTGCCATCTGGGAAGAAAGGTGCGCCCCCCCAGCCAGAAAGGCTGGCGTCCGTAGTAAGAATCAGTCGCTCAGGTTCTTTGAAGAAGCAGCCCTTGGTGATGGCCAGGGACATCCACCAAGCTAACGACCGGGAGACCTCCAATGGTACTAGGACTTTGGCCAGAGAGTTGCTTCTGCCCGTCCTCTGAAACAGCAAGAGAAACCATTGGAGGTCTCTGGAATGCAGTCGTGCCCAGGGAACGATGGCAATGCTGGACACCATCTTGCCCAGGAGCTGAGAGAGCAGGGCCAACGGAACAAATCGCTCCCTCCTGACCCGATGAGCTAGGTCTCTGAGGCTGGTCTGACGCTCCTGGGACAAGTAGACCTTGCACTCCACGGTGTCGATAGTCGCTCCCAAATGGAGCAGCCTGGTGGTAGGGACAAGATGGCTCTTCTCTAAATTAATTGAGAACCCGTGGTGTCGGAGGGTTTGGATGGTGACCCTCAAGTCATCCCGTGCCTGAAGGGCCATGGAGGACTGAATAAAAATGTCATCTAAATAACATTGAACACGCACGGGCAGAGCCCTGAGGTGGGCAGCCAAGGCAACTAACACTTTGGTGAATGTCTGAGGCGCCGAGGAAAGTCCAAATGGTAAGGCTCGATATTGATAATGTGAGCCATTGTAATAAAATCTGAGGTATTGGCGATGGAGAGGCAGGTTGGGAATATGGAGGTAGGCCTCCGTTAAGTCAATAGACATGAGGAAGTCGCTTTCCCTCACGCCTGCCAGAATAGAGTGCAGAGAGTGCATCTTGAACTGTCGATATTTTAAGAGACGGTTGAGACGCTTGAGGTCCAGGATAGCCCTTCAACCACCTGAGGATTTGGAAATCACGAATAATATCAAATAAAACCCCTGCCCGTGCTGATCTTCAGGCACCTGCTCGATGGCCCTAATATCTAGCAGGTGCTGAATGGCTGACTGCATGAGATCATACTTAACACGGTCATTGGATAATGGGCACCGGAGGAAAAACCTCGGGGGTGGGGCCACAAATTCTAGGGATAAACCTGACCTAACGGTCTCTCTGACCCACTCGTCCGACGTCAAAGTCTCCCATCAGTCAGAAAAAAGGGCCAGCTGGCCCCCGATGGGAGGATTGGATGGGAGCAATTCAGTGTCTACGGGAGAAGCGACCTCCCCTGCCCCTAAAGGGCCATTTGGCCTGTCTACCTCTCTGCAGTCTATCTGCCTGTGGCCTCTGCCTTGGAGGGAAGCCTCCCAGCGGTCTGGAGAAGGAGGAACCGTATTCAGAAGCTCGGAATTGGGGCGGTCGACGGTAGTAAGGGGCAGGTCGGAAGAACCCCTTTCTGGCTACAGAAGGGAGGACCTTACGTTTATCCCTGGACTCCACCAGAAGTGGATCCAGGGACTCTCCGAAGAGACCCTTGAAAGGGGCTGAGGCGAGCCACCACTTGTGGCGAGCGTCTGCCTGCCACTGGCGTAGCCAGAGCAGGTGATGAGCAGCAACTGAAGAGGCCATGGATTTAGCGGCAAATCGTGCTGCATTGAGCGTGGCATCCACTGAACACTGGACCGCCACCACCAGCTTGTTGAAGTTTTGGTGGGTCCTGGAGTTGGTCGGGGGAATCCTCTCCTGGAGCTGACGGATCCAACGGAGGGACACCCGGTTGAAGAAGGAAGCGGACGTCGTCGCTCGAACCGCCCATGCTGCTGACTGGAAACTCCTTTGAAATTTATGGTCTGCCCGCCTATCCTCAGGTTTGAGAACATCCTCAGGAGCCCCTGGGATCATGGAGGAAGAATATAAGGCCGCCACAGGTGAGTCTACTGCCGTAGCTAGCTCAGGGCCAACATTGTAGAACCGATGGTCATTAGCGGTGGGCAATGGTCCTGAGACTGGACTGGACCATTGACGCTGTACAACGTCCACAAATAGTCTTGGGGACAGAACGACCTCCGCTTGTGCGATAGGCTCGGAAAACAGAGAATCCTGATGAGGATCAGAAACATCCTGGGCAGGCATAGCCATCTGGTCCCCGAGACCCGCAGTGTTAATGGCCTTAAATAAGAGCGTGTTAAAAAGGCTTGGTTGAAAAAGGCTGGAAAAGGCAGGTTGATCTGGGGCAAGTCCTTCATCTTCAGATAGGTCCGCCTCATCTTGACCACCCTCCTCATATGCTGGGATGTGGCTGGGTTGAGAGGGAGAGTGCGGCTCAGGTAAGATCTGAAAGTCCTTCTGTGCCAGGTGGTGGTCAAAGGCTGGAATATAGGCTTGCCTTGATTGCTGCTGGAGCGCAGCTGCAACACCCTTCTGAATGGCCTCCGAAATGATGTCCTGCAAGCCAGGCTGAGCCACCAACGCTGCCAGCCACTGTAGGCGTAAATGTGGCCTCTGGCGCGCCCCTTGGCAACTGAGGAGGAAGCTCCATAGCAGGGTCAGTGGCCTGAAGATCAGGCAGGGGCCCCCAAAGGTCTGCATCAGGGTTGTCCAAATTCATGGCCAGTGGGGAGCTGTGCCCTGAATCACTCACTGGGGACAGGGATCCTCTAGATCTGCTATGTTGCCTGCTAGACTCCCCAGCCTGAGATGACCTTTGGGTCTTGTGATGGCTGGCATGCTCACAAAGGCGGTCAAGAGCTTTGTATCTCCGTTCCTCAAACTTCTGGGCAGCCTTGGAGCTAGAATGAGGCTTTTTGCCTTTTGAGGCTTTAGAGCTGTGTTTTTCCCTAGCAACAGGGATTGACAGCTCGGCATTCTCTGTAGGTGGCGCCAGAGAACTTCTCTGCTTTCCCGCTCTCTGGCTAACCGTCGGTCTATCCGCCATTTTTTCTGAGGCAGCTATTCAAGTAACGATGTCTTAAATGACAGCTTTTGCCTCCTAGGGAAACCGCTGGACTCAGAGCCGGTTAGAAGCGGCTGTCAGGTGGCAGGATCAAACTCCTCAAAGCCAAAGGCACAAATGCAAGCAGCAGGCAATTAGCGGCTAGTTAGAAAGCGCATGGAGCAAGCTCCTCAAAGCCGAAGGCAGTAATGCAAACAGCAGGCAATTAGCAGCTAGTCAGAAAGTGCATGGAGTGAAGCTCCTTAGCGCAGCCCCTTAAGACTCGCTAGAAACGATCTGTGGAGCGCGAGACTCCCAGGGCTAGCTGAAGTGCAGCAGCAGCACCAGCTTTCAGGAACTGTCACTTTAATGAAGCAGAAGTCCCCGGTGCGGAGCGCAAGACTCCGGGCCACCAATTCAGGGGAAATTATGGAGCTCAAAGCTCCAGCCAAGTTACAGAGAGCTCTTAATGGAGCCTAAGCCCCAGCAACAGTCTGAAGAGCGCAAAGCTCTTCCCGGAGGAGACACTGGCTCCGGAATGGAGTCCATAGGCAGGTAGAGATCCTCCTGTCACTTTTGATGCCACAGGGATAGCGGAGAGGAGCTAGGCTCTTACACGCTTCCCTGGCTGTCAAAGTTGACAGCAACCAGAGCCAGAGCCCTGGCCGCCAAAACAGAGCAGGCAGCGACTCAACCTAATGGAAGGGAGTCAGCTGAACCTGAAAAAACTCACAAATTGTAGATCTCAATAATAAAGGAGTAGGATAGCAATCCAGGAGGAAGAGTTGACAAGTCTGTCCTCGCTGAGGGACTGAGTCAATGCTGGGGAGTCCTAGCAACAGAAGACTATCTTAAGAAGTTTCTAACAGACTCAGTCCAATCAGCGAGCAGACGAGGTCAACCCATCCTGGATGCTGTCTCCACCCACTATGGAGAAACAACCTACTACTTGATAAATGTGGCTTCGATAGCATCACCACCAGTTGGATTTGTAGCTGGCTGACCAACAGCACTCAATGTATAGTCCTCAATGGAACTGCATCTACATGGAGGAAAGTATGCAGTGGGGTATCCCAAGGCTCTGTCTTAGGCCCAGTACTCTTCAGTATCTCCATCAATGATTTAGATGAGGATATAGAAGAGGAACACATCAAATTTGCAGATGACACCAAGCTGGCACGAATAGCCTCCAGAACTTGTGTGTGTTCCAACACTGGAGGTTTTTAAAAAGAGATTGGACAACCATTTGTTTCAAATGGTACAGGTAGTCCTCGACTTACCATTCGAAATTACAGTGGCACTGAAAAAAGTGACTTATGATCATTTTTCACACTTATGACCGCTGCAACATCTCCATGGTTATGTGATTTAAATTCAAATGCTTGACAACTGATTCACATTTATCATGGTTGCTGTGTCCTGGGGTCATGTGATCACCTTTTGCAATCTTCTGACAAGCAAAGTCAATAGGGAAACCAGATTCACTTAACAACCATATTACTAATTTAACAACTGCAGTGATTCACTTAATAAATGTAGTGTGAAATGGGGCAAAAAGTCAGTTAACAAATTTTTCACTTAGCAACATAAATTTTGGGCTCAATTGTGGTCGTAAGTTGAGTACCACCAGTGTATGTTTTTTTTTGCTTGAGAAGGGGGTTGACTAGAAGACATCCAAGGTCCCTTCCAAATATGTTATTCTGGTATTCTGTTAGGATACAGGAAAGGTATAATGGGATGGGATAAAAGTACAGACACTGAGTAGAATCAGGGGTACAGATATTGAACAGAATTAGTGGTGATGTTTTAAAGCTCTTATCAGGGGAAGATATCTAGATACTTCAGAAACATGAATAATTTGTGACTCTATAATCACTGTTCACCACCCTATGGATAGGAAAAAAGACTCACAGCTAAAAAAAAGATTAAAGTTCATCTGTTCATCTACTGATGAATATAACTGGTCTCAGAAGGTAAAGCTGGAAGCTGAAAGTTTGATGTTAAGCTGTATGAGAATAAGCTGAAATAAATTCTGGAGGGGGGAAATAACTTGCAATTATTCAATTGCAAGGTTCATTTTAGTAGAAAACCCGTTCTTTGTTGTATCTATTTCTATTTCTTTGACACTCAAATGGATATATAACTGTCTTAAGGTATCTCCCCTGTTCCCTACCATGTAAATATGGGTACATAGCCTTCTTGGTTAATAAGCTGCTATGCAATCAAGTTCCTCCAGGTAAAAATGCACATATTATTGAAAACAAAGACATCAAAAATGAATCGTACTATGTCAAAAATCAGTTTATTACACTAACCCTTTAAAATTGATTAATTTTTGCATTTAAAACATGGAAAATGTTTCTCTTCCATATCACTCTAGTATATAGTCCAAAGCCTAGCAAATATATTGGAAAAAACTCCTTTTTATTCAGGGTATTTTTAATCACTTATATGCTAGAACTCATAAAAGCCTTAATTTTCTTCAGGTTAAAGGAAGCTGATTAAGTGTGCTAGCTAACCAAGTGAGTGTTGACCTGCCTGGACTAGCCTGATGACACATTCTTGTAGCAAGGTTAAATAACAATTTAGTCACAATTTTAAAATCACGAAGTTAAAAGGAAATGACTATTTTTGAATAAATGAAATATTAATGCAGACATTTATGTCAAGCTCAATTATCAGTGAAACGCTTCCATACCTAACACAGAATCTACACTCACTTTTGCAATGGTGACACTGCTATTTTCATCATGTTTTGTTCAGTATGTTATTGGGCTCAAGTATAGAAAAATAAATTCCTCATGTGAAATTTTGGCTATATAGCTAAATATATTCAAACCTTTTAAGTAGCATGCTAAAAGTGACCAATGTGAACACATTTAAGTACACTTGTCATTGTGATTAAGTAATTAGAGCCAAAATCTCACAATGAATAGCTTCTAATTTTCACTGGCTTTATCCAGATTTAGGAATGCTTAGTAGAATAGAGCTTAAATGACTAAGTATTATCAAACTGAGACTTACTCTATCTTTAAAAAGTAAGAGCATTTAAGAAAAGACAGACAAGTGAACATGGTTCTGGTCATTTGATGCTCTTTTGTTCCATAAGATCAATAGGTTTTTAGATAAAAAACAGAATATTCTTTTCTCTTTTTTATTCATATCTTACAAGATATGAAATTGGGAAGAGGGATCAGCATGAATCATCCCTATATGGTCAAATGTGAGTTTCAAAATGAGAATTTTGAAATCAATGCCGTAATCAGTAAGAATTTTTAGATTAAGCGTTTATACAACTGAAGGGGGAAAGCCAACATGGCATTTAATATTGGTGATAATTAATATATTAGATAGAGTTATTACATTTTTATATCCACATGTCTGCAATATTAACATTTCAATTTTATACCTTTTTAACACTTTAATCCATTAATGCATTTAATAGTTATCATTATCACTGCTAAAATAGCTGTTGTTAAAAAATGACAACATTCAAAGCAAACTATGAATTTAAGAGAACCATTCCCACCCCAATAAAAGAAAGTCTAGATAGAAACAACAATCCTTCATACTGCCTACGTTTACCAGTGATTGATAAAACTTTTTAACTGCCACTGAAATCAGTCCTGATTTTTTTACTCCAATAAATATTTGCATGTAACCCACGTGTATATGCAGACACAAACATGTGTTTATGTACAATGGTTAGAGGCCACACTACAAATAAGGAAAGTATTAAAGTAACATTTATTTGTTTGTTTGTTTGTTTTATTGCATTTATATTGCCACCTATTCGCCCATGGTGACTCAAGGCGGCTTACAGAATATAAAACCACATTTTAAAAAATAAAACTAATAAAAAGAATCAAATAAATTAATATAGTATAATATAATAAAATCATAATAAAATCACCCCCAGCCCCCAAAGGCGGCGACAGCAGATCACACGAGCTATTTAATGGGCTCCATCCCGCTCTGGGTTCCTCAGGCCCGCTGGCAGAACCAGGCCTTCAGTGCCTTCCGGAAGAGTATTAGAGTGGGGGCCGTTCTAATCTCTGGGGGAATGATGTTCCAGAGAGAGGGAGCCACCACGGAGAAGGCCCTACTTCTGGGTCCCACCAGGTGTATCTCCCTCGGGGATGGGACCCGCAGCATTCCCTTCCTCCCCGCTCTGATGGGTCGAGTAGATGTGAACGGCAAGAGACGGTCCCTCAGATAACCTGGTCCCAAGCCATGAAGGGCTTTAAAGGTGACAACCAGCACCTTGAATTGCACCCAGAAGCAAATCCACAGCCCATGCAGCTCCCGCAGGAGAGGTGATACATGTGCACACCCGGGTCTGCACAAAACCATGCAGGCCGCTGCATTTTGCACCAACTGGAGCTTCTGGATGCTCTTCAAGGGCAGCCTCATGTAGACCATGTTGCAATAGTCAAGACGGGAAGTGACTAGGGCATGAGTGAGTGAGTAGGGATTGTTGGTCCAGGAAAGGGCGTAACTGGAGCACAACCTGCAGTTGTGCAAAGGCCCTCCTGGCCACGACCATTGGTCATGGATTATTGGATTAACAACTATAATTAAAAGTAATTGCCTGTAAAATAAAGCAATCTGTCTGCAAAATGATAAGACATCCTATCTAAAAATCCAGCCTTAATAAATTATTTTAACACTCAAACTGGACCACTTCACTCTATCAGAGATTGAGACATAATGGAATTCTGAACTCAACAGGCATAAATCTTTATAAATCATATTGAGTTTTAGTGAGTTTCTGCAAAGGGAAATATCTACATCCAGGAAGACTTCACCAACTGAGTTTTTGGAATTTCCTGATGTATTGTTTTCTGAACCACTATAGATAAAGAAGGGTCTCCCATGTAAATATTTACCTTCCACTCATGCAAAATGAAGGTAATCTAATCTGATTTCACTACTTGCATCTCTTGTCTATTTATTTGCTATCTACAGTACCTTTACAGTTACCATATCCTCAACACATTTAAGAGGATGCCCACCTCCAACTCCTAGGTAATTATTTAGGTAATTATTTAGGGAGGAAAATAAAAACATAATTCTCTAGAAAGTATTGAGATAAAAAAGAACAAGTGAAAAATAATTCCAATTATTTCTGCAAAAGCTTTAATGGTAGTAATTTATTTATTTATTGTGGCTTTATTATTTATGCACTTATAACTAAATGTAGTATAGATAGAATAAAACAACTGATACCATAATGCATTCCAGTGAGTTATAATATAATATAAAATAAGGAGGTTCCAATCTAAGCTAATAATATTAAGTTCTACATAATCCATATACTCTAACAGGTAATGATTTATTTGTTTGCTTGTTTGTTTGTTTGTTTATTTTAAAGCAACTTCACAAGGACCTATGAAAACGGAGAGTTTTAGTGCTTTTTTAAACCGTTAAGTGAGCCAATTACATGCACCATCCCAGAGGGAATTGATTCCAAAGAATCAGAGCCAGATGAAAAAAAGCTCTTAATCATGATATAGCTGTTGTAGGAAGCAGTAGAATCTAATACACTTTGCCTGATAATCAGGTCAAGTTCATATGAAACACCAGGTCTTTCAAATAACAGGGTGTGCCCATTGGCAGGGTACAATGTGTCATCACAGCATTTTGTTTTCGTATTTTCTCAAATTGCCAACCAACTTAATGATCGGTGGTCAAAAAAGATTTGAGCAAAATAAGGAAGGTTTGTACGAACAACAGTATTCTGGATGCAAATCAAGGGGTGGAGCAGTCAATAGGCTGCTATGACTGCCAGAGAGAGATTGCATTTTGTACATTTTGATAGTTCATCACTAGTTTTTAAAAGCTGAACTAATAAAAGAGTGGTTGGCTATATTTTGAAATAATAATCATTTCTAGATTATTCATTCAAGAATGAAGCAGGGCTAACAGACCTTTTCCTTCTCTAGGTCAGTTGCTTTTCCTAAGTACAACTTCCTACCAAAATTCAGCAACTGTCTTTTTTTTCTATGAAACAAGTCAATTTCATCACAGTTTGTAAAGATGGCTGATTTAAGCAAAACCTTAATTATAACCTTGTATTTGATAGTGTTTGATCACAATCTTAAACTGTGATAACTGAAACAGAAAATGAAAACTTGTAATCATTTCAATGGTGAATCGGAGAGGATGGTGGGAGAAGGGGGTAAGAATGCTGAGTGGTAACACCAAAGCTCTCAAAAAACAGGAAATTCTATTGAAATTTTTTCAAAATTAACCAGAAATGTCATATATGTATAGTGATTATTTCATTTCTCTTTAAAAGTTTGTAGTGTTTCTACAATTAGCATAATGCTTTAAAACCAATTAGTTTGATCTTTTCACAAGAAATGAACTTATTTCTATTATGAAAAAAATGTACATATAACATCAGGCATTAAATTTTATTTTTAAACAATAACTGGATGCCCCCCCCCCAAATCACTAGAGTGGAGTGTGTTCACGTTCCACCAGCACCAATGCATACTTTATCCTCTCATAAAGTGCTGCTGAGATAATTACTGCTGACAGATTTATTCAAGGTTCATTTCACTTTTTCTCTAGTTTTGCTCTAGTTAGAAGTGCAACAGAGCCCATGGGAAGATCCACCCCTCACACCTGTTAAGTTTCTTCATGTTACTAGGGCCAGTTTGGACATGTCACTTCGAATTAGCATTGTACAAACGCACTAAGTGTGACAATTACTTATCACAGGTTTAACTTATAGGAAAGAGAGAGGAGAAGAAGAAAAGTTTCCAATTCAAGCCCAAGAACAGTGTCCAAATACGAAATTTAAGTCCTTTAATACAGGTTGAAGAAATTCCCTCTGAAACTTAGGAAAGAGTTCCCATGGCAGAAATCCTAAACAAAGATCAAAATTAATATAAAGAACTAATCCTGTGTTTTTAAATGAAATGAATATTTTCTTTGGGCATTCATAAATATTCTGTTACATTTCCTGGCATTATTATTCTAATTTACTGATATTATAATAAAGACAGAAATGCGCATGTGTGAGCACACACACACACAAATAGATACATAGACAAAGACGCAAAACTCATATTCTGCAGACTGCCATATATTTACTGAGAAGGTAACTGAAGGATATGGATATGCTGTAAGGGAGATGTTGTTATCATCCTTTGTAGCTATGTTTTTGTATGGGGAAGAATAGGCTGAAGCTGAACCTTAGTAACACAGTTGTTGAATGCACATCGGGGCTCTCTAATGTTGTGAAGTTTGTTTCCTCATTATCACCCAGCTAGATTACTTCAGGGCACATTACATGGGGGCTGCCCTTAAACATTAGTCAAAAACTGTGATTGGTCCAGAATGTGAGTGTGTGTCCTGATCTCATCATTAGGAACATATGATTCTGTAGATCCTGCACTGGCTATTAACAAGTTCCCGTGTCTTTATGGCTTGTTACCTGGGTACCTACAGGATTATTTGCTCCAACCAATATTGCTTGACCTTAGAACAGCTAGTTCTATCCCACCTTTTTTTAGAGCTTGAGAGATTGAAGCTAGAAGGTGGTCCTTCTCTATAGGAGCACCAATGCTTTGAACAGCCTTTTGATGGTCATCAGGTTGGCCTTCCGCTTGCTGGCTTTCCAAAAAATGTTAAAAACTGAATTATTTCAGAGGGCCTTTTCTTAAGTTTACATTTGATGCCATCTTGTTTCCTAGTTACTTTTCTTTCCTCATGTTTCCTTGTGTTTTTCTTTCATTTTTTATATTCTGTGTTTTATGTTTTTGTGTTGGGTTTTAATTGATTATTGTTATTTTTATTCAGATTAGTTTTAACCTGATAGTGTTTTATATATACTGTAAACTGCCAAGAGTCCCTTTGTTTGCACTGGGATATAGGTTTCATTAATGAATTAAAAATATGCTTTAAAATATAGATTAAGCCAATCACATTAGAATATGCAGCAAATATTACACCCATCATAAGTAACAACATTACACCGTTCTTCAGAAGAGAAAGTTTTGATAACTTTACAATGACAAAACTCTGCCCCATGTCTTCACAGTTAGCTTAATGCTAGGATGCTCAATGCCACACAGGTTTTGTAAAAACCCATTCACAGCATGTCTTTTTCATTAGTTCTTCTCTCTTTCTCAAATTAAATTTCAGGTCAGCTGAATGCTCTGTTAATTCTTCTTTAAAACTTCTAGTTCAGTTAGAAAAAAAACATCCCAATAATATTATATGTACTCTGGCAAGGCACTAGTACATGGGGTTTATGTTTGCTCCAACTTATACACTTTCTACGAATATGAACATACGCTGGTACTGAAAATGTCTTTCAGGACTACAGGTAGTCCTTGACTTACGATCACAATTGGGACCAAAACGTCCAGTGCTAAGTGATGCAATCATTAAGTGGGTCATCGTATGACCGTGCCTTATTTTACAAGGTAAATATGTCAAACTTTTCTAGTAATCAAGATTATTCAGAATAAGTGAACAATATGTTAGCTTTTTAAATGACGTAAAAGGAAGCTCACAATTTCATATACCAATGAGATTCAAGTATATTTCTAATAATAATAACTATGTTGGATATGCGTAAATCTTCTACAGAACTAGCTTAGGCTGTTTTTCTTTCGGAATTCCAGAAATGTAAATTTCAATCTGTCA
>QLTV01002945.1:2193265-2198265 GCA_003457575.1 Thermophis baileyi | reverse complement strand
AAACCAAGGCCTACCCAATCTAAACATTAACATTATTAGTCTACAAAAAGTAAACTATTACTTGATCATGCTAAATGCCGTCAATGCCACTTGATTGAGCACAAGGAAATACTGTTTACTACTTTGTTAAGAGACTGCAGAAATGTGCATCCAAAGGATTTCTTTCATTTAGAAAAAAAACACAACTGAGAAATTTAACTGAGAAAAAGAGCAAAAGAAAACATCCTTCTGGAATATGCGTTTTTCTACGGTAACTGTTTAAAACATTAAATTGTTCCTTGTAACTATTCCATAAGGTATTAATAATTTTTAAAATGTGTTGCTATTTTAAGTCTCATCACAATAAGATATATTATGTTCCATAAAATAATGGTTTAAGTAAAAAAAAAAGCTAAATAAATCTCCACATATGTGATGACAACATCAGACAATAGCAGACAGCAGAACCACAAATCATGCAAGGAAAGCTTCTAGTATCAAATATTTCTTCCAAAATACTACATCTGAAAATTGAACCAGTAAGTGGAAATCAGGAACTGCGCTTATGTTATAATGAAATGAAGCAATTATACACTCCCAGTGCTAGTAATGTTTACATTCTATAGAAACTAAAAAGCCATTCTTAAAGTGTAAAATGGCATTTTAACAATTTTGCAAGCTCCTTGTTTCTCACAGTTAAACTGACACAGCATGAAAATATTCCCCTACTGGCTCACTTTTACCTACTGATTTTCTTTGTGCAAGTGTGCAAAAAAAAATTTTTTTTTGAAGTCATTATTGACTTCTCAGTCTATACCCTATGTTTTATTAGACTAATAATAGCAAACAAAGAAAGTGCTGTCATTCCAAAGGGAGGAGCAGTAGTGCTTTTAAAAAGTCTCTTGACTTTGATGCATTTCTGCATTTAATGCAGAAGAATGAAGCTTATTAGGTTCATAGGAGGCTCGATTACACAGAATCTAATTATTGGAAGTTTATTTAGTTGCCTGTTTGCTAAGGCAAAGGTTAACGAGAACTGTACTGAAAAAACCTCCTGTGGTATAACAAAGTATTTTTATGCTGTATGAAATGTAAATTAAAAGTATTCTAATCAAGTCTATCTTTAACTCTTTCGTTATTAGAAGTTACGATTAATATTCTTGAAGAGCCATCACTGAGACATTTATTAAAATTAAGTTATTTCCAAAAGCCTGGAATTTTAAAAAGGGGGAAACTAACACTTAACACTTAGAAACGAACTTTATAAATAGCAAAGGAGGGGCAATTGTTCAGACTGTTATTACTAATATTAAATCTTCATAAATATTAAGTTGGAGGCTCTAATTTCAGATAAAAATTAATTATATTTTTGGGAGTAACACATTCAGAAATGTTTACACAGCTGACAGGGCTCAGCTGCAGTAGTTTCAAGCCGGGAGCTTTCTAGACTCATTTGCTTGAAAAGCAGATGACTTAACAATCACCAATTTCATTAAACTTGAAAAGGAAAAAGAAAATCACCTGCAACATTGTCACTTGTTAAAACAGAGTTTAAAATAGATTTGTGTGTTTTATTCAAGCTGGACATCCTATCATACAGAAAAGCTTTTCCTTTTTGTTTAGTTGGCTACTTTCCAAACAGCTGCTGGTATTTGGATTAGAAATCATGGGTTTTCAAATCCTTTCTGGCCTAAACTCAACTAGCAACAGATGACAATGCACCAATATATTTCAGAGGTTGCAATTAACCTTGTCTATGTTTGTTTTTGTCAAAAGCTTCAGTTCTACATCCAATACAAGGACTAGCTACTTTCCTTGAAAATACCAATGTGGCACTCTTGTGCCAAATGTACAGCAGTGAACAGCCATTCTTTGCCCTCAGAATCTAAGTGAACTTAAAAAGTGTGACAACTATTTTATAACATGCTACATATCAAATAACAGACAATGTGGAATGTCTCTACTACAGCCAGAAACATCTGTTTTAGGTGAATTGTCTTACATATTGAAGACAACTTTCAACTTACAACAATATGCATGTATTTCAATAGGTAAACAATATGAACAAATAGGGTGAACCATTTGTCTTAGTACAGAGGGCAGGTACAATATTGTTATAATTACCGAAACTTGGTGGATGAAACTTATGACGGGAATGTACTGCTAGAAGGATACAAATTGTTAAAAAAAAATTCAAAAGAGGAGGTGGAGTTACGGTACATTATATGTAAGAAATCACTACACCTCTACAGAAATGCAAAAAAACAAGGCTGAAAGCTTTGTTGAATGCACATGGGTTGATATAAAAGGAAAAAGAATGATATTGCTATAGATGTATATTACATCTATTACATGATGCAAAAAAGATGCTGAGACCCTAGAATGAGCACAGAGAAGAGCAACAAAGATGATAAGGGATCTGGAGACTAAACCGTATAACGAATGTTTGGGAGAACTAGTCTAACAAAGAGAAGGACTAGGGGCGACATGATAGTAGTCTTCCAATATTTGAAGGCCTGTCACAGAGAAAAGAGGGTCAATCTGTTCTCCAAAGCACATGAGGGAAAGAGAAGAAGTAATGGGTGAAAAATCGTTAAAGAGAGATCCAACCTAGAACTAAGGAGAAATTTCCTGACAATGAAAACAATTAACCAGGCTTTCCTCCATTAAAAACCAATCATTAAAAATCCACAATTTAAACCCCATTCAATCTCAACCCCTCCAGTGGCTGTGGCAACAGAAGAAGGCAAGCCATTTGATCAGCTCCAAATGGGTTCCCCAATCCCACTGACAAAACCATGTCTTCAAGGACTTGTAATCATATCACAAAGCATATCAACTGTTGTTTTTACTATAAAAATCTGTATTAAGAATTTTCTCCTAATTTAGAAGCCATAAATTAATGGTTCAGTTGCCTTAATGTACTACTTGTCAGATAAATTAGAGCAGGAGTGTCACACTGGTGGCCCGCGGGCCGGATGCATCACGTGCAGGCCACGCCCACCCCAGCTCTGCGAAGGGAAAAAATATCACAATACATCACGTGACGGCAACGTGACGGCGCAAGTTTGACACCCGTGAATTAGAGCATTGGCTCTATCTTGGCTGATCGTGAAAAGCTAAACAGAGCAGGATATTTAGTAATTAGATAAAAGACCACCAGAAAATGCCACAAAAAAGAAAAGATCTGGAAGAAGATAATGGCAAACTGCTTCAATATTCTTAAAAGTACATAGGTATGAATAAAAGTACATAGGTATGAAATCAACTGGAATCAAGCTTGACACAAAAACATCGTACTAAATTACAAAACATATTTGCATAGAAATATTTTTGAAATGTAATAAATATTTCAACAGAAAACTACAATATGGGTTAGAAAAAACCACTATAGCATTTACGGTAATTATGACTTACTGAGTCATCTGTAGCAGAACCAGGCCAGCCTTCCCAATATTGATGACGAACAGGGATACTAGTCAGGTCATACACATTTCGTTTAACCTGCCATAAACAAACAAACAAATAAATAAATAATGGATGCAAATGCTTACTTTATACAACCAGCATTCCTGTTCAGTAATTTAAATACAACAGTTGTATGTGCAGTTCAAGTTGAGAAATTGTGATTTTTTTAAAGCAATCATTAAGACCTCTAATGAAAGCTAGAATCAAAATTTAGTTGTTTACTTCCATACCAAATGTTTTACAGACAGATCCATCAAGTTTACTTTGAAACTACTTGGACATAAATGTACCTGGTACATGTAGCAAATATAACATAAAAGGTACCACAAGAAGGAAATGCCCCTTCATAAAAATAATTATTCAAATTTGGTTTCAAAGCGATCAGAAAGAAAGATACATCAATGTCAAAATTCAGTAATTTTAGTCTAAAGATCCTACTAGTGAAATAGAATCTTTTGATTTTTCAAACAATTCTAAGAAAGTGTCAATGAAAGATAGACTGGGAAACATGATTCTAAAGAAAATAGTGACCTTACAGTGAAATGAAGTGGAATACTGTGGAATTACAGTGAAGTGAAGAAGCTGAATTTACTCCTATGGCCAGACTACTGTACCATTTTTGTGTGCTTTTACCTGGGCAATAACATCATGTAGCCCTTGAAAGGGATATAAAAGGATATGAAAGAGATATAAAAAAGGGATCAGAGCAGGAAATGCAAGCCAGTGTGGACAAATTCGCAGCAGCATGTAACTACTTCGGCCTCCTCATCAACATAAAGAAGACCGAAGTGATGCATCAGCCAGCTCCGAAAGCCCAACACCAAGAGCGCACCATCACAGTGAAGGGACAAAAGCTGCAAGCAGTGGACCAATTTACATACCTTCTCCCATGCAGTGACAACTGACATTGAGGTCAACTGCAGAATCGCCAAGGCAAGCACTGCATTTGGCAGACTACTGACCAACTACTGACTCCCCGTTTTAGAAAGTGATGCAACCCGTTGAACTGTTTAAGACACCTTTTGCATAATAGCTACACTGTGTGCACAATTATTGGGCAAGCTGTATTTTGGAGGATTAATTTTATTATTGAACAACTACTGTGCTCTCGGTCAATCCAAAATGTTAATAAACCTCAAACCTGAATATTTAAGAAAGTAAAAGTGAGGTTATGGCTTTCTTAGGAGAATATCTATGTGTGCACAATTATTGGGCAACTATTAGTGTGCAGAATTATTATGCAACTAAATGAAAAATGAAAAATTTCCCATCTCACTCATTTATTTTCATCTGTTAAAGTGAGAATAATAAACACACAAAATTTACAAATAAACATTTCTGATAGTTAAAAAAAATCAGTGACCAATATAGCCACCCTGCTTTTCAATAACAGTCATAAACCTTCCATTCATGGAGTCTGTCAGTTTCTTGATCTGTTGACGATCAACTTTTTGTACAGCAGCAACCACAGCCTCCCAGACACTGTTCAGAGAGGTGTACTGTTTTCCTTCACTGTAAATCTCCCATTTAAGAAGGGCGCACAAGTTCTCAAT
>QLTV01002945.1:2155348-2192877 GCA_003457575.1 Thermophis baileyi | reverse complement strand
TTTGATGGTTCTGTGATCACGCCCCCATATCTTAGAAATTTCAAGAGTGCTGCATTCCTCTGAAAGACTTATTACAATTTTTGACTTTTCAGAGTCAGTTAAATCTCTTTTTTAGCCCATTTTGCCTGAGGAAAAGAAGCTGCCTAATAATTATGCACACCTTGATATAGGGTGTTGATCTCCTTAGGCCACACCCTCTCTCATTACACAAATACACATCACCTGATATGCTTATATCCACTAAGCATTCAAGTTTATACAGCTTGCAGGTGGAAAATATGCATGACAATGATGATATGGTCAAAATACTCACTTGCCTAATAATTGTGCACACGGTGTATATTAGTTTCAAAGTTGTTTTTGTTGCAAAAGTTTAAAAAGTTATTTCAGCGTCATTTTTTGCATACCAAATGAAACTTTGCCTGATTAGTTCATAATGTGGTTCCAGCAATATTTCTATTTTGTTATTTCTCTCTCTCTCTCTCTCTCTCTCTCTCTCTCCTCCCTCTCTCCCGCTCTCTTTCTCTCCCCCCTCTCTCTCTCACACACACAGACACACACAAATGCATAGGGTAACCAAGAAAACCTTCAAGATTTTGTGTTTTAGATTACAAACCAATAACTCCAGAATGGATGTTTTAACAAGTGTAGGATAACCTACAGAGAATAAAGATAAGCTTCCTAAACAGTTAAGAATATCTTTTTTAAAAATATTTTCCATGTCAGGAGGCAACAGATATGACTATTATTATAACTGACATAAGAAAATTCAGTACTATGATGTGTTTCCTAAAATTAGTGTTAGTATGTCCAGAAATAAAAGGCACTGAAAATAATTTCCCCATTTTATTTATTACAGAAATTAATATTATTTTCAGAATTAAGACACATACTATAAAGACAAGGAGTTTGCTTATCTAAGAAACCAATGTTAGTCATATCATAAAATCTACAAAAACAGCAATAAGAATAAATACTGTTCTTGAACACCAATGAAGTAAAAATAACTAAATTCGGGCAACTGGATTCCTTACATTCCGTTCTAATTCCAAAACACAACACCACAGCATTATGAAATAAACAGTATTCTCCTTTTTCCATTCATTCATCTGTAACTCCACTGATTTCAATAACATTCCTTTGCTATTCTAAGCCTGAAAGGCATTTCTACTTATAGTGTTATGTTGGTATAAAGCACAATGCCAGACTGATGTGCTGAACTAAAGTGATCAAAGTTTGAGTAATGTTAGCCAACGCACAAGTATTATTCATCCAGAATGACATCTGTTGAGCAGCTTGTTGCAAAATACACTAGTTGTTAGAGACGGGCCTCAGCTGGGAAGTAGCAGGTAAAATGTATTTAGGCATGCACTGTGTTTAGTTAAACAAATGGCTGAGGTTATATTCACAAATGCCTTCTGAAAAGATGCCAAAGCCAGTCCTCTTTTGACCTATAGTATTTTTTTTTAAAGTTGCTCTCTGATAATGTATCAACTGGCCTATTATTTAAAAAAAAAAAAGACTATCAATGCAATGTTTTAAAATGAACAGATCCTACATTAATGCACAGAGGATTCTATGTTGAGAATATTTTATGTAAAATGAAGAAGTTTCATATGTTTTTATACAGTCAGGCTTAGCATAAAAGTAGAAGAACTTAGAGAACTTAGGTGACATGGCAGTTTCTTGTGGTAAATACTTGGAAACAGTGGCAGCAACAATGGGCCTTCAACTATTTCTCCTAAATATCCCAAATAGACACTTAAGCCAACACCATGGTGGTAACAATATTTGCTTGTTGTTGAACTCTTGGAGGGTGGATGTCTCAGCTGATTGTCTTTTCCCAAAGTAGACAGACAGAAATCTGATTAATTTAAATAAGGGGGAAAATTAAGCTTGTGTTCAACATTTGCTACATTCAACAATTAACAAAATACATCATTTGCTCTTCCTCCATTCTACCTAACAGCCTTCCATATGTCTCGGGGAGGCCCATACTGATCTCTGTTATCCGTTATGGCTTTGGTCAAGCAATATATCTTTTTTTTTTTTTTTAGTAAAACAGAGAAGGCACAGGCTAGGATAACAGCATTTATTGTACCTCTATGCCACATGCAGCATTAGTGACAGTACAGATCAGTTTTTTAGCAATTTGGCCAGTGTGGCAAAAAAGCAACAAAGTAGTATTCCATGTAACTATTATTTCTAATGTAGAGACTATAGTACTTGCAAACCAACCCATTGCCGCCTGCATCCTACCACTGGGAGATATATGCATACTGATACACACTCAGGATAAAACATGTATTTCAGAAATGAACATATAGCTAATGCACGAATTCTGCTATATTGTTCTCATAAGCAAATGAAAAAGCAATCAGCAAAAAAGAGGGGGTTCAGATCTTGAGCCCCTTTTTATTAACAGTATTTACCCTAATCTTGCAATTGCTGATCAATCCTAACATCCCAGTTCTTATGTTTCAAAGGTTGAGGGGGTTCAGTATTTTTCACATGTGCATTCAGAATAGTAAAAGAACAATCTTCATTTTTAGCCTATACATCTTCAATCTAAAGGCCTCTTATTTTGAAGATTCCATATTAAATATTTGTTCCCTGTAATACACCTTGAATTGGCAAATGTAAAAAATAATCAGCCTCAGTTCCACTTATTTACTTCTTATTTATCATTTTATATAAAACCTAATATTTTATATAGCAATTGCATTTCATACACAAAAAACTGTTAGGAATGAATACAGATTGGTAGTGAAATATATTGCAACATTTCATTCAGAAATATATATTTGAATAGCTAGGATAAAATAAATGACTCAGGACATAGCAAAATGGCTGCTAATAAATATTGCCAAAAGATTATCTGCTTTGGAAGATAGGCAATATATTAAAAAACATAACATCAGGAACTCAAGTTCTATAGCTTCTTCTTCCTACATGAAAATTATTGATTTTAAAAATAAAATCAAAATATGTCCTCTATTTTGTAGATGTGGCATTATTATAAGATTACTCTCAGCAGACTAACATGATTTGTGCAGCAATGTATAACTGAATGCTGTTTTTTAAATATCACATGCCCTGCCCCCAAAGGTTTGTTGTTTAAGGGCACATGCAGAAGCATTGGAAAACAAACAGATCAATAGAACAGACAAATGGAGTGATGAAGGGTCATTTGTGCAGGATTGTATTACAGAACAGATAGGCTGCACAAATTCTCTTTTTTTAAGGATGAGGAAGATAAAAACAAAACATTAGACTGTGAGTTAATCAAGAGGCTGCAGCCCTAAATTTATTTATTAGGAGGTAAATCCATTGAACATAGTGAATAATATGTTCAGGACTGAACTTTATAATTTAAAAGGATACTACAAAAAGTGTCAAGACTCATTAAAGAGCAAAAAGTGCTCTCAAACAATTTTAGAGGGAGGATCCTGTTTAAAATCATATACAAAACGTACTCCACATTGTATATTATTTGATGATAATATAACTGGCATCATAATAATCTAATTGGCATTTCTCCTGTAGTATCACAGCTTTCATTCTTTCTTAAGCCTTCTCTTTCCTTGTCTGTTTCTGTGAGGTCTCCCCCCACCCCCTATTGCTCCTCCATTTCTCTTCAAAATTTGTTTGGTGCAAATCAAGAAAATTAGAAATGCAATCGAAGAATGTAAAAATATATGGAAGAGCCATTATTTGAGAACTGACTTGGAAGTCAGTTAGAAAAATACATTCCAGAGTACCTGTTGCGGATGAAACATAGCCTAGCCCTTGCCTTTCCTTAATATCTAATGAAACATCATCTAGTTTTTAAGCTCTTCATAGAGGTTTTTTTTTTAAATTTTATGATTCCTCACCATGATTTCACATAAAAATGTGTCTGAAAAATGCTGGAAAAAAAAACATTTTGAAGTAAGGATATATTATTAATGAAAGAAGGGACTCTTTAAATGTGAGTATAGAATTTCTTAATTGTATTTCCAGAAGCATTTGGAAGAGAACTGCTTCTGACAAGTTCCTCTCCCTAGAATCAGGGGTGGGCTGCTGGGGGTTCGCAGGGGTTCGGGAGAACCTCTAGCTAAGATTCTGTGCAGTTCAGAGAACCCCCAAATTCCACTCCTTGCTGGCCCCGCCCACCCCATCCCGCCCCTCCCAGGAGTCCCCACGCGGCCCGTTTTGGATGCAGGTAAGCGCAGGGCGCGCACGGAGGCTCGGGGAGGGTGAAAACGGGCCTACTGGAAGTTTGGGAAGGCCGGAAACGGGCCCGTTTCCGGACTCCAGAGGGCCTCCGGAGCCTGGGGAGGCCGTTTTTGCCCTCCCGGAGGCTCGAGGAAAGCCTCCGGAGCCCGGGGAGGGCAAAAATGCCCCCCCCTGGTGCAGGAGGCTGACTAGGCCATGCCCACCATGGCCACGCCTACCCAGCAACCGGGCAGAGAATTCCTTGCTAAAAAATTTGAAGCCCACCCCTGCCCATAATGTCCTTTGCCTGTGATATAAGACATAAGAATCATGAAAACTATCCCTGAAGCTGTATTTGGAGAGACAGAGACAGAGACAGAGACAGAGACAGAGATGAGGAGAAGAGGAGAGAGAGAGAGAGAGAGAGAGAGAGAGAGAGAGAGAGAGAGAGAGAGAGAGAGAGAATGGAATGGAATGGAATGGAATGGAATGGAATGGAATTCTGAAAGGTTTCTCTTCCCCAGCCCCATTTGCTCTTCTGGCACAGAGAGAGGGGGGGGAAGAGAAGAGAAGAGAAGAGAAGAGAAGAGAAGAGAAGAGAAGAGAAGAGAAGAGAAGAGAAGAGAAGAGAAGAGAAGAGAACCATAACATTTTTGTACCAATTTTCTCATATATTATAGCATAGGTAAATTCTTAAAATGGAGCCTCCTTAAAAATGGAGCCTTCCAAAGAATTGTGATAATAGCTGAGAATAGCACCTGCTTGCAGAATGACACAAGCCTACCACAAGGCTGTCTCTGTAGGAAAGCTGAGCCTCGCATTGTCTGGGCAGCTCTGTCAGAAATTATAGAAAACTGAAAAGTAAGTTGGGTGCTGCTGGGCCCTGGAGCTGGCTGAGAAGCAGGCCGAGTCTTGAAAGTTACAACAGCTTTGCACACGCCAGTAGCCTCTGAGCCACCCTGAGGCCCTTGGGTGGCTGAGTGGCTGGGTCAGTAGCAGGTAGAAGACTTACAGGAACTGTGAGGGAAAGCAGGCCCAAGGCCCATGGGGAGGAAAAGCAAAGAATGGACCCAGGGTTTTCACTAGGCTAGCCCCAAATCCTGAGGCACCACTTGATTTGCTTAATGATTTGCATGGTCGCTTAACAACTGCCCCGGGGAGAGCAGTTTTAGGGGTCATTAATGTGGGTTTGTGTCATGACTTGTGATGCTAATGGGCAGGCTCCATTGCAATAGCCACATTAGGGCTATCTGTACTTGTTTTGTCTCCATGACACATTTTAATAACAATTTATGTATACACCCTAGTAGGTGTCTTGATTCAAATTTTGTCATTTCTTTGCTAAGGTAGCTTTTTACCACATAAATTTTTATTTTTCATAACTATGTTGAATTGTGAATATTTTAATTTTTATTGTAAGGTGACATGAGTTGGTATGGATTTGATATTAAAAATTAAAAAATAGTTGGGCTGAATGCCCAAGTATCTATAAAAATCTAAGGCACTGGATTAAAGTCATATAATAAAAATGTTATCGTTCACAAGTTCATTATAAACTTTTAGCATATTCTGGTCTTAAATAAATTACCTTCTCCATAAAAGAGGATAAGAAGCAATTGATGAATCTATTCCCTCACCTATTTCCCACAGTAGCAAGCTGTCCACAAGAAGCATATTGAGGAAAGTATCTTTCCACTGTTGGTACCCACAACTATTATTTCACTCTATTATAAATAATAGATAATAGCCTTTATCTGTAGCAAAAGATTATAAAACAGAATTAATAATCAATAATTGAAATGCAGTTCCACAAAGGAAAAAAGGGGATTGCTTAACGGAGACAGAAAGTACAATTAGTTTTCTTATAGCACTACCACCAATATTCAGTGAGTGCAACAGAGTGATTAATACACAACTGAAATGAGAACAAATGGCACAATTTTTAATGTTGAGTATGGATAATATTTTTGGAGACACTTGTTGTTTGTCACATGTTTGGAAGATCCAGACACTTTGGCAGAAACGGTGACATTTTCCAGCTTGACAAGCTATGGGCCTGGAGTTTGGTATAAGCCTTCAGAGCGTATTCCTTTATCAATAGGCTTTCAAACTGTGTTTATTTGGCTGCAATACTGATAACGCAAGAGTTGCTGGATATTCTAAGTCTCTGGGGTCAGGAAGTGAAGAGGACATGAAACCCAATTTTAGATAATAAATAAAAATCCTGCCATAACAGAAGTATTTCAGAAAAATCTGGATTACCTAATAAACAATAAGGTGAATGCATTGATTTCAACAATAATGAACAGTAACATTTTCAACATGAAAATGCCTGTCTGGAAATTAGATGAATGTTCTAACTCTGGCTCCTCAATCCCAAACTTTTGCACGTTGATGTAGAATATTAAAGCAGCAGTTACAACATTTAAGTAAATGTGATTTCTTGTTGTGATTGGATTTGAACGAAAATGGCTAACACATGGACTGATACAATGTTTTGAATAAAAAGTTTACCAAATAAGTAATTGAAGTAGTGTTGAAATGGGGCAGGAAACTCAAATGCTGGTGAACATGATGTGTTACAGGAATGATATTAATCACTTTAAAAAGGGAGAGGAGAAATACAGCATGAGCTTATTTCTGCTCAAGAGAGCTTCACACATAATTAAAAACTCACCATGGAGCAAAGTCCCATCTAGATTCAAAGATTTTGTTATAAATTTAAACAAGGCTTAAAAATCTCAAACAATTTAGACAAATTTGAAGATCGTTCTGTAAGAAAGACCTTGAATAATGTATATGATTGCAATGAGTTATTGAGACTCTGCTGCCACAGCAATTTGGTACTGTATTAAACTAAATTAAATATAATTAAATGGTTTCAGTTATTTCATTTAGAAATCTGTCTGACAAAGAGAACTATGGGTCTAAAAAACAGTATCTCATATATAAGACAAACTTTTAGTGATGCACCAAAAATGAAATAAGGTATTCATATATTTTGTATGCCATATGTCAGACCTCTAAAGGTATTGTACCAAGTTGAAGATTCCCTCTGGGTGCACAAAACAGATCCTTTCACAAATGTGAAAATAAGACTTCAAGAAAAGTAATAGAGTATTTCTGATCTTAAAATATAAGTTAAACCCTGGAACAGAATGAATAGCAGGTTTGGAAAATGTGATCAAGAAATCGTCCAAGCAAACTCTTAGTCAACCTTGAACTAACAGTGTACAAATACTAGGAATCAAAGAAGACAACTGGTACTCAAACTCCTGGGCAGTTATAAGCATCAAACAAAAAGTACTGAGGATTCAAGTAACTTGGAGACTGTGCTCCAGATGGGCAGAATAAAGAATCAATAGGATGATCTGTCTGAATGAAAGAGAAGCACATGGTGGGTCTTAACTACTTCATTGTTTTCCTCTCATCAGTAAAAGAAAGCAATGCAGTATGAGTAGTGCCTAGGGGATATACACTGACCAGTTGATCTGCCTTAGAAATAGGAACATTTCAGAATTGTGTGGTTTCTTTTCTTCAAAAAAGGCTCTGAGCTGACAAATTTATAGGTTGGTTGGATCAGGTTACATGGGTCAATTGGCTGGGTACTGACATGGCAAAGAGGCATTTAAAGATATTGGTCATACATTAGAAGCAGCTCCTCTTTAAGTTAATGAAGGAAGGAGGAACATAATTCTAATTTCGTCATTATAGGAAATGCATAAATAACAAGATTCTGTCTTTTCTATACTCCAGCAATTCTCCTTCTGCAAGAGTGCATCTATTACTCTGTTTTCCACACACACACAAACATGCCCATATAGACATATAAACTACTTCCATTCATAAATCACAGGGGAAGTAACACTCTCATAGACCATTGACAAAACATACTCATATACGTTTCATACACACAAAATATTATAGCTGATCAATATTAGTAAAAATCTCACTTCTAATTTTCCTTCCATCTAATATTTCCATCTGCTTATAATAATTAATACTGCTTGTCAGATGCTTAAGTTCCTCAAGATAACCAAAACTTACTTCCATTATAACCAAGGAGAGCATAAAGTCTTTTATGTTTTCAGAGCTATAACAAAAGGTATTGCAAGTTTGAAAAGTCCATAACAAATTAAGTACAAATATGTGTGACAGTGAATGTTAACTTCTGTCATAGTAAACATTCCAACATTATTCTATTGTACTCACAAGCAGTCTTAGTATACAGAAAGAATTCTTTTAAAATTTTATTTCCATTTAACTACTCACTAACAAAGCTATTCCTTAGCTCATCTCTGCCATAACCTTCTCTATTCAGAAACATATGGGAAAAGACATTAAATAACTACTGCAAAGCATAGACTTCTAGTATTAGTGCTACACACTGCATACCCCTATTCTTTGTTCCAACTCCTCTATTTAATCTATCATTATGATTCAGTGACCCTACACTAAATTTAAAGCAGATCCTTCCTTCCTCCCATGCCTAAATGCACATACTTTTCTGGTTGTAGATGCCCTCAAGTATTATCTACTCTACAGGGTTTCTCTAATCTCACCTCTGAGCTATGCAGTGTTATACAATCAAGAAATTGCTGTGTACAACTTAACTACGGAGGTTTACACACAAAACAAAACTGAGATGTTTTATTAGAAATGTTTTTATTATATTCCAACATTTAAAACCCACAACAAAACTACTTTTAAAAATATTTATGTACTTTCAGTTTTTAAGGCATATACATACAGACTATAACCCAACTTTTATTACATTTTAAAGATTGTAAAGTACCCCATCCTAAATCTGTTGATCATATGTAATAATACAAATGCCTAATAACTAAAACAGCTTAGATTAAATACAAAGAACAATTGAAGGATTATTTGTGCTCAGATTATTGCAAATACATATACTCTGTCATTACCTTCATGCCCTTTACGTTGCACCAAAATCTGATCAATAAATTTCAGAGTATTTCAAACTATTGATTTGAAATTTCATTTGCTAATCTGTCTAGAGGGCATCCAATCAAGAAGCCGAAATATATATAAAAAAGAAACAATAGGAATGCAAAATAAGCAGAATAAGATTCTGAGTCCACAGACCCAATGAAATCTGGGATCTGGTGGATTGTACCAGCCTTGCCTATTAACTCACAATGCTTCTGCATACCCTTCTATTTGCTACCTACCGGGAGTAAAAAAAGAAAAAAAAAGAAAAAAAAGAAAGAAAAAAGGGGGGGGGAAAGAATTGTTAAACATTTGGTAGGTTTCATATTCCAACAACCTATTCTTTCTTAAATCAATCGGTAAGAGGTATTTAACGAATTACCAAAAATTTGTTTCAAATAGAATTCATACAAAATGCATAAACAAATGTAGTATAACCAGTGGTGGGATTCAATTTTTTTTACTACCAGTTCTGTGGGCGTGGCTTGGTGGGCGTGGCTTGGTGGGCATGACAGGGGAAGGATACTGTAAAATCTCCATTCCCACCCCACTCCAGGGGAAGGATACTGCAAAATCCCCATTTCCTCCTGATCAGCTGGGACTCAGGAGGCAGAGAATAGATGGGAGCGGGGCCAGTCAGAGGTGGTATTTACCGGTTCTCCGAACTACTAAAAATTTCCGCTACCGGTTCTCCAGAACTGGTCAGAACCTGCTGAAACTCACCTCTGAGTATAACTATGTTCTTACTGACAATAATATTTTAAAATGTCACACTACTAAGTTGAAAAATAGGTTTTATTTTTATTAAAAAGCTATGTTGAAATAGCTATGTTAAAATTCTTGCTCAAACATTAAGGAGTATAAGGAGGAAAAGATATACAAAGATGTAGATCAATCAAATGTGGACACATTCTATCAATATCATTTCTGTTTTGAAGCAGCTGTTCAATGTATTGCTATTTAAATGGTACAGAGATGGGGGAGGAGAGAAAATCTACAGGCATAGGAGTGAGACATGAATTTGCCAATGTAACTGAACATTGTATCTTTTATCTGGGATCCTTTCCTATGAAATAAATGTATTGGTATTTGTGAACAGTCATTTGATGACCATATGTCTACCAATTTCAGATCAAAGATTCAGACAAGACCCTACTATATTCTTACTTCTATAGAAAATGTTCATATATTTGCAAAATATAAAAGAATGAGATTGATTCATTGATTGATTGTCTTACCCTAAGATTCATTGATCAGTGTTTTATTTTAGTTTATTATTATAAACTGCACAATTTATGATCCATTTGTTAATTTTATTATGAGCATTATCTTATAGCTGTATGTGCTACAAAAATGATTTAGGTGTTCTAGAACGTGCTGAATGTGGATGCAGCAATTTAACAAGGAACTGCATTTTTTTCAGGCTTCCACGTGAGCCTGAAAGAAGACACAGTTCATTTAAGTCAGGGGTCCCCAAACTTGGCAACTTTAAGACTTGTGGACTTCAACTCTATGCTGGCTGGAGTTGAAGTCCACAAGTCTTAAAGTTGCCAAGTTTGAAGACCTCTGGTTTAAGTAATCAGAAACAGATGCTGCACTTTTGCTTCTGCATGTTCCAAAGCATCTCTGCTGCAACATCCTATTATTAACTTACAAATAAAAGAGCCAGATGTAAAATGCAAATTCTGTTTATTTTGGGGGCAGGCAGGAAAAATATTTTTTAAACATTTGTTATTCAAACACTTGGAGGACTGGTTATTTCAATAAGTGGCNGACTTCAACTCCCAGAATTCTCCAGCCAGCTATGCTATGCTGGCTGGAGAATTCTGGGAGTTGAAGTCCACAAGTCTTAAAGTTGCCAAGTTTGAAGACCTCTGATTTAAGTAGTCAATTACAGCAGCCACATCCTGAATGGAGATACATCTGTTTTCAGGCTCTACTGAAACCTTTAAAAGGTGCGTTTGCTTTGCATTCTGAAAATCGCTTTTGAATCATATATACACAGGTTTAATGTATATATTTCCACTCTCATTTTTATTCTTTAATTTGTTACGCAGTTTCAAACAGTTGTACACTGAAACTCACCAGGACTGTGTTATAACTGTATGAAGATATTTATTTAGTGTTATTTGCTGATTGCATTTCTATCTCAATTTTGCTGAGATAGTCAAATGCTGAGAGGTCAAATCTGCTTCTGATGTCTTTCTTAATTTAAGAAACATAACAAATGTTATCCCCTGTGAGATAGTTGTGATAAATGGATCATCCAGTGAGCTTCATTGGGAAGTGGAGACTTGGAGTCAATCTTGTCCAAGCTCAGCATTCTCACTAATAATTGAGATCAATCCAGATTATTTGCTCATCAGGACAGAATTTTTAAAAACATACATTATTTCTCAAATATTTTTCAGGCACAAGGTCTCAGTTTGACCTATCCAGTGATTTTAGTCCATTCTTTACATTAGGTTTTACATTAGGATGTCTATGGCCTTATCTTTATTTTTGGCATTTTTGAACCTAGTACCATTATCATTTTATCAGATCTTCATATTTACCCACTTTCCTGCTTATTAATATACTTTTTATATTTAACCCTATTTTGTAAAGGTCTGCATTCACTTTTTCAATATTAAATAAAAATGAAAAGAAGAAAAGGACTGATTCAAAGCAGCTGCTATTATTATACTTGTATCACAGCAGCAAAGAGCACCAATACGCTGACAAAATTCTATAAACACACAAGAGTAGCTAGTTCACAATGGCTGAGCAGTCATGAGTGCAGCCCACAAACCCACCCTGGCCAAGGGAGCACAACTGATGGAGGGGGAGGAAACGATGGAGGACTAACACAGCCATCTGGTGCACAGAGACTCTCAGGCAAACATTAGGTCATAAAAGCGATAACAAAAGACTGGTATGCAATAAAAAACATAGACGTACAAACATGATGAATGTGTTCTGGACTCCTCTGCAAGGAGTTCATAATGCAGCATACACAGTGATACATGGAGTGCATCAACAGAGAAAAACAGCCACTGACATGAGCACAGGGGGCAACAGAAGCCTGGAGAACCAATTAGCTTAACATTGAAAGACTGAAGAAGCCTGAAGGTTAGTGACAGTGGGGTGTCGGTGGCTTTGAGGATGCTATAGACATTGGTATTCTGTGTTGTAGAGGAATTCTACACTCCCACAGTCCTGAACAATGAAATTCCATCCATAACATCACCACAAGCAGCTGCAACATTGAACACAACACTGTAGATGACTGTTCCAATGCAGAAAAACCCCTCAACCAACTGGATTTTAGAAGTTGAAAATAAAATCTTTCCAAACTTCTCTATCTCCATTGTCCAAATCTAGAGATTCAGATGTAGTTTGGGGCATAAATACATAATTAAGTTAAATGCAGCAAAACATGGACATTTTTCTACATCTATAATAACCCCATTTTTTTGGCTTTCAAAATAATTCTCAAGTTCCTCATTCTGGTAGGTCTATGAATAATTTCAATCTCTGATTTTCTAAGATAATGCTGCCTATACTGACAATATTATTTCTTCTTGTGCCAATTATTTCTCTTTCCCTACATTTATATCTATATGATTATACACAGAGGTGGGTTCCTCCCGGTTCGGACCGGATTGCCCGAACCAGTAGTGACCCGCTGGTGATGTCACAGATCCGGTTCGGTCGGTGCCAGTCCGTGGGCGCCATCTTTTTTTGGATTTTTTTTTATTATTATTATTTTTGGAATTTTTTTATGGGTTGTGCCAAGTTTCCGGCACTGCGCATGCGTCGCCATCTTGTTTTTGGCTTTTTTTTTTTTGAATTTTTTCCTGATTTTTCGGTACTGCGCATGCCACGTGGCGCGGGAGGAAGCGAACCGGCAGCGAGGTAAGTTAGAACCCACCCCTGATTATACATGATACTAACTATGATTATGCAAAAAGATTTCTTAATTTTATTATCCCAGCATGTCTAGAAAGCAATTGTAGGTACAGATGTAAGAAAATAGAAAATAGTCACTATTGGATAAGGCATTGGAAGAGAAAAGGCAACCTAAAGGATAAGGCATTGGAAGAGAAAAAGGTGACTTTTTAATTGTGTACTTTCATTATAAAACATATGTATTCTTTGTAAAAATATTTACTAATAATGGTTTGTGTGAAACCATCCATAAAATGATACCTGATTCTCAAGAGGATGGTTAACAGAATAAAGGATAGCCTCAACAATTACCCTTTCTTTGCCACCAATTTTAGTATTCCATGAGTCTGGGCATTTCAATCTTAGGGTGTTTGATTAGCCTGAGTGCACTGTGGTGGATTCACCCTATGGACATGAAGAATGCTATGACATCAAATTAAACCATATATTCTTTGTCTAACAGGCAAATATACCAGCAAATAAAAGGAATACTGTAATTGTATGTGGGAATGACCTTGGGAGACAGGAGGAAGAGCTGCAGACTACACAAGGGTCAGACAAGCTGTAGCTGAGCCAAGAAGAAAGGAATGTGGATATGATAAACCTGTCAGAAGGTACTCTTCCTAGTTTCTTGGATTGTAAAGGCAAGGGGGAAAAGAGATGTACTTTCAACTTGCAAGACTGATGTCATGATTAAGATACCCCCTGCCAGATAGCTAATCCTAACCCAACTGGTACTGACATACTTAACCAATCTAGCCACCAGAGGGCCTTTACACTGGCTTGATGTCATCTCTTCCCCTCAGCTGTCCTTCAAGCTCGATACAGGAAACTTCCCTACCCAGAAAGAAAATGTCTGTGTGACCCTGAATGCAGAGAAAAAACAACATCTGCTTCTCCAGTGCCTGTATTTTAGAGATATTCATGCTAGCCTCATTTCACCATTTCTGTATAAATATCCAGAGCACACATGACAGTTTTATATTATTTTTACAATTTTATGTTGGCCAAGTTCTGCTCAGCAGAGCTTAAAATATGTCAGATGATGATCTGTGCCTCAAACTAGCCTTAATGAGTATTTTAATAGTTAAGAGTATGTAGTAGATTTAGTTAGCCTTACATTAACTTTATGTCTTTTTTTGTATTAAATGTTTTAACATATCCCTTTTTTGTTTTGTTTTGTTTTACATATATCTATGCATCTACATATATCTTGCTATCTATCTAAAGTATGTGTATGTTGTTTATGCTTTTTTAATTTTGTGTAATTTTTGTTTTAATATTTTTTGGCTTTTTAAAAAATTGTTTGTATCCCACCCTCCTCATTCCATTCTATGACCATAATAAAGATTTGATCAATTGATGCGTCTTGCAACATAGTCCAGACAAGAAGCACACTCAAAACATATTTTATAAGTACAGGTAGTCCTTAACTTACAACAGTTCATTTAGTGACCATTCGAAGTTACAATGGCACTGAAAAATGTGACTTATGACCATTTTTCACACTTATGACCATTGCAGCATCCCCATGGTCATGTGATTTACATTCGGATGTTTGACAACTGGTTCATATTTGTAATGGTTGCAGGATCCTGGAATCTTGTGATTCCCCCTTTTTGACCTTCTGACAAGTAAAATCAGTGGGGAAACAGATTTACTTAACAATGGTGTTACCAATTTATCAACTGCAGTGATTCACTTAAGAAATGTGGTAAGAAAGGTTGTAAAATGGGGCAAAACTCACTTAACAAATTTCCCACTTAGTAACATAAATTTTGGGCTCAATTGTGGTCGTAAGTTGAGGATTAACTGTATTAAAGAACCTATGTGTCATCATTTCAAAGATATTTCCTTGCCAGATTCCTCAATGCCTTCAACAGTGGCAGAGCTTCTAATATACTAAAAAAGTTCTTCAGAATTCATGGATATATTCAGATATGTATCTGCCTTGAAAGTAACCCATACTGCACTATATAGCACAGACCAACAGCATTTGATCAAAGGAAATGTTTTATAAAAGTTTGCATTATGTCATAAAATGCTTTATGATAATTTTATATCATCAAATGTTTTATAAAATTTGCCAAATTTCAATTCCATGGGAGTCATGGGTCCTGGATTTTGGAACCATTCTGCAAGTTAACTCATTTGAGGTATCTTGGCTGAATTTTTTTTGCCCTATAATGCACTATTTTGCCCAACTAAAATATAATAAACAGGCATTATATTATCGTAGTATATAGTACTACTATAGTAACTATATAGATTCCCTTACAGGTAGTCCTCGACTTACGACAATTAAAATCAGGGATCTCAGTTGTTAAGCAAAGCGGCCGATAAGTGAGACGTCACGTAACCACTGCGCTCAATGACCGCAATCCTGAGACTTCTGGTTGTAGTTGCTAACCTATTGTGTAGGTCATTAAGTGGACAGAGTCCCAGGTAAGGAGCATCGTGTGCCTCAAGAGGGAGAGAGACCCTGGGAGGCTCTGCTCAGGATCTGAAAATCGTCCCTGCTGAAATCTAAGCATGATTGTCACACCCTGACAGACACTCATGCACAGCCTGCACCGGGAGTCCCAGGGCTCTCTCCCACCCACCTGGGGCACTCTGCACTGCTTATTTGATTGCCTCTCGCCCTGCTGGATGAAAGAGATGCCTGCCGAAGGATGTTACCTCTCCTCCACATGTAGAAAGAAACATCTTCAACCTCTGCTTACTTCTGCAGGGTGAAGAAACAGAGCTAAAATCCTCAAGTTCCATTACACCCCATATGAAGATGTCCTCTCTCCTTTCGCTGAGCTGTGTTTCTCTTTCCTCTGTGCGCAGAAGATTGCAAATGGCAATAACATGATTGCAGAGAGCTTGGCAACCAGTCATAAGTGCAAACGGATTGCCAAGAATCAAGATTGCAATCATGTTACGGGGGTGGGGGAGAGTATGGCTTATTTTACGACAACCGGAAATGCTTTATGGGTCGTAAAGCACCCTTTCTCAGGCTGTCATAACTTCAAACTGTTGTTAAACAACTGATTGTGAGTTGAAGACTATCTATATTGATATGATGTTACTTTCATCATCTAGAATACATCCAGACAATCTGCCATTTGTTTTAGGACCTATTGTTCTAAATATGATTTTACTACAAGTTCTAAAGTCTTACAGTGTATGTGTAAGTACGTGTATATCACCTAACTTCCAGAATAAAAAACCAAAATTATGAATGCTAATACTAATTTTATTATAGAGTTATAGGAGCAGAATTTTGCAAGTCTAAATGTACCTCCCCCTACCTAGAAAACTAGGATGGTCAAATCTGTATTTTCTCAAATTACATTTCTGTTTTGGACTCAAATTTCTTTTATCTGACTGTTGTATTGGTTGTGGCTTTTTCTCCTGTTCTTCAAGTTTATTCTTTCAACCCATTGGTAACTAGCTGTCTCCAGATTAGAGATTGTACAAAATTGTATGAGCATGCTTTAGATGAAGCTGGTTTGGGGTAAGTTTGTGGCATATTGGTAATATTGCATGAGGCACTAAGGCTAATAACCTAGTCTAGTTTTCTTAAACCTTTTTCTCTCAGGCCCCCATTTCACTTTTAAAAATTACGGAGGAACCCAAAGGTACTTTTGCTTGTATGAATTATATTTATTGATATTTGGGGTTCAGAAAAACATATAAACTTCCTGTGAAATGCCAGGAACAGATTCCTGCATGGAAATGCTGACTATTACCATTATCTCTCTTCTTTTAAGTTGCAGCTTTAATTATTTTTATCTACTACAAAAATAATATTACATACCATTTGGCTAAAAGAAAACAGCTTATCATCTATGTGGAGATTTTACTGCTATTCATATTTATGTTATAACAGCAATAGCACTTAGACTTATATACCGCTTCACAGTGCTTTACAGCCCTCTCTAAGCAGTTTACAGAGTCAGCATATTCCCCTCAACAATCTGGGTCCTCATTTTACCCACCTCGGAAGGATGGAAGGCTGAGTCAACCTTCAGCCAGTGAGACTCAAACTGCCAAACTGCTGGCAGCCAGCAGTCAGCAGAGGTAGCCTGCAGTAATGCATTCTAATCACTGAGCCACCATGGCTCTTGAGCTGTTTATGTCTAGCTTCATTCCTATTTCATTCATAACTGTTTTCAGATGCTACCACACTTACTTTTTCAGGAAGATTTTTAATCCCAATATATTTGTTCTAAATTAGGAACACAATGTTTTGGTAGTAAAAATACAAATTTGCAATCTTTAAGGTCCGAACAGTTCAGAAGTTGAATACCCAGAGAGAGATCCATTTGTCTAATCTTATATCGTGGACATGTTTGTGGAGAAAATAGAAGAGAGTTTTCAATATGGCTACACCAAGGTTGTAAAATGCCTTGTCCACGCATTTTTTTATTGACATTTTTTACATTTTGAAGATACATATATTCTAGTGATGCTTAGTTATTGATTAGCTGTCTCTTTTAAATTTTAATGTATATTTTAATATTTTTGAAAAAATATTTATTAGCCACTCCTACCATGTTGACAGAAGAAGTGACAATAAACAAATTTTTGTCAAATGTTTTATTGAAATACCTCCTGACAGTATTGATAGCATAACAATTTGAATATACTTGAGTTGCCAAATCATCTGTAACCACACAAAAAATATAGAAAGAAAGTTAGAATCTTATCCAATAGTGAGAAAACAGTTCCAGGGAAATAGTTCTAATTTCAGACAGAGAAAAAAACCTTTTACCATAAATAATTGTATGTTTGCTGCCTTACTCAGATAAAACTGTATAAAAATTATTTCTTCATATCTATATCTCTATATATATATGCATATCTATATGCATATCTATATCTATATTATTCCAATTCATTGTTTGTATCATCAATGAGGCATTCCAGTCTCCTCTGATGTATTTATAGATATTTCTTTCCACATATTTAAAAACCCTATAAGATAGGCTAAGCTGAAAAGCAGTGGCTTTGGTCATAAAAAGTAACATATTTATTTCATCTCCTGCTGACTGCATGGAAAAATCCATCCTATTTTCTTGGCAACAATATAGAAGTGATTTACTATTGCTTTCTTCTGAAATTTGTTTTTGACAACATGCTAATGTATGTGTGGAGCAAGCCAAAGAGATTTATGAACCATGGTTTATGGTTTAATGTGTTATATATAAATCCATCCAACTGTGGCTTATTTAATAAACTAGGACTACATAAAGCATAGCTTTGCACAATCTATGAACCCAGTGACTAGCCAGTTACAACTAAAGAGATTTAGTATAAACTAAGATTCTGAATTAGATCTCTCTTGCTGCCAATCCAGATCCAACATTCTCTCTTATGCTTCCCCATCTATTGTTTGCAAATGAATTGGGACTATAACTCTCAAAGAATTTTTAATCATGCAGCCAATTCTGAGAGTTGTAATGCCAATAACATCTGGATGACTCTATGTTGGGGAAAGGTGTTCATTTTTTTTTCACCTGCATTTAAGATTTAGAAGATAAGCTTCCTGAACATATTTTTCTTGATGGTAAAAGTAGCTCATTTACACTGACTTATTTAAAGACACATATTTAATTTCAACTATACAGATTTAGTACTTATTGACATTTGTGGAACCTTCTCTCCACAATATTTACATATAAAAGAAAATAGAATTCCTTTATTATCCATGAGAGCTTTGATGCATAATTTAATGTACAATCACATACTTTGGATCAGTGGAATATGAAATCAACATTCTAGAAGAAAATCAGCAACTAAATGTTCTTTTATTATTAATTATTATTCATTTTTACTATAAATAGTAAGGAAAGCTTCAATAACAAAAATGAATGTCAGCAGCTTGCTGTAAATCAGATACATTTATATAGTACTTTACGTATTGCTACTATTACTAAGTTTCACAATAATTTAATATAATAAAATACATACCTATATAAGAAATCAATTTCTTTTCTTAGCACATCGCTTAGGCAAAATGTTTATTTCATAACCTTATTATTGGAATGAAAGAAAATATTTGTTCAATAATCCTCTATTTACTTTCAATTAGTGTTGTAGCTGTATGTGAGATAAAATATTAGTATTCCTCTTCCAAGTATTTTTTTACTGTGATAACCCAGTACAAAGATGTATCTTCTTTACTTTATCTATCAGGCCATGTATGGTGACAGCTGCATCTGGGAACAACTTAAATTTCATCTTAGTGGAATCTAATCCAGAGGGTGGTACAAACAGCATGGAAGAGTCAGTGTCAAAATTAAACAATGCCGGATTTCCCAAGAACAGATGCTTTTCGCTTGCAGCTGTAAAAATCTTAAAAGCAATCCTGTACCATTCTGTCTGGTCACGCAACAACTACAAAGCGAAGCATAAATTTGGCCACTGATTGCAAATGTTTACTCAGAGCTTTAAAAACAGTAACAGGGATTTATTGTGGGTGATTATGAGACTACATTACCTTTTAAATTAGCTTCAAGGGAGTTGAATTTGCACCATGATTTTCATATATTGACAAAAACAATTTTAATATGTTGAGTTTTAAGATTTTATTTTTACATATAACAGAGCTTCTTTAACCACCCATGATATCAGTCAATATCATTTTAAGATTGTTTATCTTCTACTTTACAAAGTAAAACAAAGTTTATACTTTGTCTGTAATCATATATACGCTTGACTAAATAAATAAATAAATAAATAAATAAATAAATAAATAAATAAATAAATAAATAAATAAATAAAAAATACTTATAATTACAGTTCTATTCTATAACAAACTGAGGTGTATTTGTGTGTGAGAGCATATGCACTTACGTGTATATACACAAAAAGACACAAACACTACTCACTCTTTACCATACAGAAAGGGACAGTGATATAGCTGCTACTATACTGGTGCTGAAGAAACTTCTTATAGCAAAACAGCCATATGATAAACATCCTACCTATGATATGATCCTAATTAGTAAAATGATTATATCATGATATTTTAACATATCACATTAATATTCATTATAAAAGGAAAAAAACCACTGACATTATGCTTATTTGTTAAACAGAAAATGTGGCATGAGATTAAGAATCATCAGGATTTAAAGCATTGGATGAACCAATCACAATCATACAAAAACCAAAAATCTGATCTGTGATTGTATTTTTAAATATATAATTCTAAATTTATTGATTAGATTTATAGGACTACTTGGTTCATAGGAGCAATACAATGATGTATTCTTTTCTACTTATATTATATATTACATATTATATATTATCTCTATATTAATTTATTATCTATACTTGCATATATTTAGGATACTTGCAAATTAACCACATTAAAATATACTCAAAATATACTTTCAAATCCGCAATTATTTTTAACACTGATTTACAGAAACTTTTACTAGAATTAGCAGTTCATTAGCACTTCTCTACTTATCAATATAATTGGATTGTTTGATGGATTCATTGTTTGAAGAAGTCATCTTTTTCACAAATCTACTTTTAAAAGGCAAGGTGAAAAATGACCCGATTAATAAGTCTAATAATTATCTAAAATAGTAATATGTCTATTAATTATCTAAAATAGCATAAAAGATACCAATTTTAGCAGTGGGGAAAAAGACATGGGCTTTTCTCTCTTGCATTTTAGATATTTATTAAATATGAACTTGTATTCTTTATTTCTTTTCCCTCACTACATTATGTCTGCTTCATAGAAATATTTAAAAATATATTGAGAGTGATCTGTAGATATCAACTATGCATATTTTTTAATACTAAAATACTACACAACAGTTAAATATAGAAAAATGCAATCTGCCAATAAAAGTATTATTCAGGTATATTGAAACATAGATCTCATATTTATATCAAATTATAAGCAATGCACATTTATTTGTAAAGGAAATAGCACTGTTAATGCGATCATATCTCTTTGTGAACTATAACTACTTAACTATTTTTTTCTATCATTTTAAAACTGACATGCTTTCAGAAGTATTATTCTTGACATTTAAAGAAACATTCCTGAAATGTAAGGCAAATTTTATAGTTTTTAATTAAATTTCTCTATTAAATTAGTGGAATTAAAACCCAATTTAAAAGCCTTGAGGTATGAGGTGCAGTTTAAAAGTCACACACTTAAAATTCTTTTTTTTTTTTGTATGTCCAAGAACAACTTGCCTGTTAATGTATTTGTAATATAAGCAGCACAATGCTATGCATATCTATTCTGAAGTAAACCTTATTGATTTCACTAAAATTCACTCTCATTCATTAAAATTCACTAAAATCAACTCTCACTAAAAGTGCATAGAATTTCAATGTATATTATGTTTATATTAGATTTCATACATACCCCTCCCCCAAGAAACTATGTATATCTGTAAGAATATATTATATATCTATAAATACACACACTTAAGTAAACATACAAGTGTGTATGTCTGTGCGTGTATATATGTGTGTGTAAATACATATGCACATATACATATATACATACAGGGTTAGGCTTAAGACTAACAGATGTGTGACTTCTAATTAGTTATAATAATCTCTGCTTCAATGCTATTGGAAAAAGCTTCTCTTTTCCATAGAAATTAACATTAACACCCTTTTTAATTTTACTTTATGGATGTTTCAAAATCAGTGCTTTCTTTTAAAAAAAAATAATAAAGGTATCTGGTTTCTGTTGAAAATTTCAGATCTCTACAGTGGTAAGTTTATCAAAAAATATTAAAATATAATTATCCTAAACAAACACAGTCCTGTGAAACTAACCTCACATTCATATTAAAATACAAGGAGCCTGCTCTAATGAATTTGATTCATCCTTGGGACACAAAGCTTTACCACAGTAAACTCAGTCAACTGTTGCTCTTGCTTTTATATTCATGGTACTTAAATAGCGGACTTTAAAACAAAAACCAAAGGGGGGAAAAAATCCACCACCAATTGGCTTTTCAGACATCCACCCTTCCCAAAAATAACGCAGTTGAAAAACCTAAAATGATATGAAAAGGCTTCAAGGCCTCTTTTCTCCCTTTCAGAGAACTTTTTTTTTTAATTTCTGTTTGCAGTAATCTGCCTTTCACTTTCTCCTTGCTACAGAACAAACGAGGAGGCTCAGGACTTTGAAAAGGGGGCTTGATGTGTAATGGGCCCACTAGAATTAATTTAGTTGCACCAAATCCATTGAGCACTGAAGGGTTCCCCCCCCCTTCTTCTTCTCAAATCATTCAAGTTGGATGCAGCCCCCCAGCCTTTGTAATTCTAGTAAAGCACTTAAAGTGCACAGTAGGTGTTCATCAGGACCATCTGGTCAAAAGCAAAACAAGCTGCTGATTTTGCCTTTGAATAGAATGAAGCAAGTGTGAATTAGTCTCTTCAATTAGCACTATTACAACCTGTCAAGTGCATATTGTAAAACAGGATTATTACAGTATTGGTCACCAGTGCAATTATTTACTCTCTGCCTTTTCTTGCATATAAATATGTCCTGGTTTATTAGTTTCTGATACCCAGAAGTGGTTTATTTAAAGCTTATGCCTTTCCAAGATGTCGACTATACAAATTACAGGTGATTCTAGCAATACAGTACTATATCAAATAATTAGCAGTAGGTTTTTTTAATAAAGAAAAGACTTTCACTATATTGATTTTATTGTTTCAATTATGTATTTAAAAATCACCATAGAGTCAGGACTGCATAGACATGCCTACACATATCTTTTATATATTAAACAACATTTTGACACCAATATATCTTTATTACACTGAGCTAATAAAAAGAAAAGACTCCTTTCACATCAGGCTCAATTCCTGGTAATGGACACAGGCATGCAGGTCTTTTGGCAGAGTTATGGAAGTGTTTGCCTTTGCTTTGTTCTGGGAATTTTTCAATTTCCCTGTCTAGCCTACAGCGCTGATATTCCCTGGTGGTATCCTATTCAACCACTAACTTGGCCCAAACCAGTATAGACTCCAAAGTAGACAAAATACGACAATGTGCTGAGTTGCCCAAGCAGATACAAGGATTAAAAATTAAAGAAGAACAAATTTCATTTGTAATTAAAATTGTTTTCTTACTAGCAGCCCAACTTACCAAACACACTGATCAATATACGGTACTCTTTTTCTGAGGCAGTTCCTGTGCGGTAAGGGAACAGAAGGCTATAGGTCAGGGGTGTCAAACTCAAGGCCCGGGGGCTGGATCTGGCCCGCGGGGTGCTTAGATCTGGCCCGTGGTGCCGCCCTGGAAACAGCGAAGGACCTGCCCCCGGTGCCCCTGCGAGCGAAAACTGAGCTCGCGAGGGCTGCGGGCAGCCCTCCCAAGCTCTGTATTCGCTGGCAGAAGGTTGCAGGAGGCCGTCGCTTCTGAAAACAGAGCTCAGGAGCCCGTTTTCGCTGGCAGAGCGCTCGGGCCACCATAGGTGCCCCCGACACGAGTGACATTGAGCTGGCCATGCCCACCCTCTTACAAAAGAGGAAGTGTTAGGAAGAAAGATTTCAAGCAATACAATCAACAGTTTTGGAGCTGTTCTGCTTATAACATAATTTCTAGTCATTTTTTTCCTTTTTTAATTACTATGCTTACTAATTGTGAGGTTGTTGTGATCCTTTAATGCTGCTGTAGGTTTTTTTGTTGACTTCTTTAGCTGATTAGTTTAGGAAAAGAGAAAAAAGAATAGAATAGAAAATGTCTGGGTTTTTTTATGACAGAGATGTGTTTCTCTTCCCAGCTAGTTACAGTGGTAGCTAAAAGTTTGTGAATGGTTTTGAATTTTCAATATTTCTGCATAAATATGAATTAAAATGTGATCTGTTCTCCACACAAGTCCTAAAACTAGATCAAGAGAAACAAAATAAACAAACAAACAAGTAAATAAATATAATTGTTCATTAATTAAGGAAAGTGATTTAAAACTATATCTTTGTGTGTGGCAAAAGAATGTGAACCTCTGCTTTCAGTTATCGGTGTGCTGCCCATTGACAGAAATAACTGCAACTGAACATTTTTGATAAAGGTTGATTTGTCCTGCATATTGGCTTGGAGGAATTTGAGCCTATTCCTCCTGACAAAACTGCTTCAATTCAGGGATGTTGGTGGGCTTCCTTGCATGAACTGCCCACTTCAGGTCCTTCCACAACATTTTTATAAGATTAAGGTCAGGACTCTGACTTGGCCATTTGAAAACATTAACTTTCTTCTATTTTAACCCTTCTTTGGTTGTACAAATTGTGCATTTTGGACTGTTGATTTGCCACACAACTCACTTCCTCTTGTGCTTCAGTTCACAAACATATACCTTGACCTTTTTCTATAGAATATGCTAGTACAATTCAGAATTCATAGTTCCATCAATCATGGCAAGGCATCCTGGTTCAGAAGCAATAAAGCATGCCCAAACCATGATACCTCACCACCATGTTTCACAGATGGGAGAAGGTTCTTATGCTGGAATGCAGTGTTTGTCTTTCACCAAATGCAATGCTTCTCATGCAAGCCCAAAAGGTTTTTTGAAACCCTGCCCTGCGCATCATTGGTGTTGGTGTATTCCTGATGGTGGTCTCATGAACATTGACATTCACTAATGAAATAAAGCCTTTAGTTCCTTAGATGCTTTTTTGAGACCTCCTGGAGTATTGCATTCCTTGCACTCCTTGCTCTTGCTGTGATCTTGGTTGGCTGGTACTTCTTAGAAGGGTAACGACTTTGCCGACTTCCGGTTGGACCAGAAGTCCTGTTTTTTTGCTCTCCCCAGGCTTCAGAGCCTTTCTAGGAGCCTGGGGAGGGCAAAAATGGCCTCCCCCCCCCCAGAGGCCCCCTGGAGGCCAGAAATGGCCCATTTCAAGTTGGGAAACTTTATGTGCGCCGGACCTGAGCTCGCGTGCCCACCGATATGGCTCCACATGCCACTTGTGGCACACGTGCCATAGGTTCGCCATCACGGCCTTAGGGTAACTCTGGGCAGCTTACACACATAAAAATAAAAAGTGTACAAAGATAATATATATATATATATAAATAAAATACTACACAAAGCTGAATACAGAACCCAATTAAAAAATTGGGGAGGGCGGGAGCTGGATGCAAGGGGAGACGGGATGAATTGCCTACATTTGTATACAATCTGCCTGACAGTGAACTGCTGGAATCCAAACACTTTTGAAATACATATTTAGCCTGGTAAACATCAACAAATGTTTTTGTAGGCCCTCAGACATCTCCATTGTTCAAATCATGACACCCTTTCACATACCTTCCAAGATCAGATTTTGAGAGGGAATACCCAAAATTCTGTTCTTTAAAATAAGGCAAGACTTCCCACACTCACCATCTGATTATCATCCCAATGACTGAAATACATGACATTAATTTCCCCTTCAAATGAATTTATAATCCCAGAGGTTCACCAACTTTTGCCACAAATGTTTTTTACTCATTTTTTTAAATTAGAAACGCTTTATCAAGTTTTAGGACTTATATGGAGAACAGATCATGCTTTAGGTCATATTTATGCAGTACTATTGAAAATTCAAAAGGGTTCACAAACTTTTAAGCACCATTGTAGCTGTCAATTTATATTAATAATGAAAGGGTGATTGCATTTCCTTTCAACAACTGATGTAGAATTTGCCAAATCAGTTTTCCATATTAATCCCCCAAAATATAAATATCCAGATTCTAGCTGAAAGGCTAAAGGGGCCAATTTGATATTGTAGATTTTACACTAAAGGACACTCTTTAAAAAAAAATGTTTTTAATTTAAATTTATTGGCCGCACAATTCTAGTGGATTTTGGGTGGCCCACAAGACTTTAAAAAAAAACAAACCATAAATTTCTAGAACTCTAGGAGAGACAGTTCTGGTTTTTAACTCTGCGTTGGGTAATACAATTTCTACAATAAGCTTTCTAACTGTGGTCTGCTATGAAGATTCTGCTGGGGGCCAGGAAATGTACTCTGCAGAAAAAAAATCATTATTTTAAGATTATATTATTGCTTTGGGAATCTCCTATTACTATAGAAGCAAATTCTTTTAAAGAATCAAGTGTGGAAGCCTGAGCAAGGTATTAGGCAGCATGACATAGTCATGTCCAATCATTTGCTGGACATGATTACGTCATGCTGCCCAGCATCTTGTTCAGTCTTCCACATTCAATCTTAAATCTGCCTAATCAGGACAACTTCAACAAATTATTGATTTTCCATGTCCAATGCTGACCTTGTGATTATGATCACAGATTCTCCAACAGGATTTCATAATTTCTACAATTTAGAAAAGGTGACAAGTTACCAACTCACCAATCTTTGAAGCAGAAATGTTATTCAAATCCTATCAAGGAATCACCCAAAGTTGCTTATATTCTTTATGGTCTCTTGGGAAAAATAGAGTCCTAGTGATGTCAATCTCTCCAGATGGCCATTATAATTACCTGGTAGTTATCAAGCCTTCATTGGGGAACAATGCCTGGTTTCTCTAGGAGTGTTAAGCTTGTTCTTCTCATTACCTAGTACTTGCTGCTTCTCAACTCTATTCAAGGTTATATCTAGTATATTTAAAATAGCCTTCCTCAATCTAGTTTCATCAAGTTGTTTTGGACTTTAGATTTAGAAGGCTGTCCAACTACAAAATGACTCTGCGTGGCTTACATAATTAAAAAAAAGGAAAACAATTAAAAAGAAAAGTACATGTGCCCCTGGACGAAACACACAATACATGAAAAAAGTCTGCCAGGGGCTCAGTAACCACCTTAACACCAGGCTTGGGAGCATAGCCATTTTAAAACATTTGTGGAACTCTTCTAGGATGGAAGCTATACAGATCTCTGGGACATCCTATTCCAGAGGGCAGGATACATGACAGAGAAGGAATGCTTGCTTCCAGGGTCCCACTGAATGACATTGCTTGATAGAAAGTATTCAAAGCACCACCTTGCCAGTTGCTACCGGTTTGCGCGTCTGCGCGATGCTTCTGTGCATGCGCAGAAGCGTCTGGGGCAGGTGGGCGGAGCCTCCCGCTGCCGCCACTGGTTCACAGAACCGGTCCGAACCGGTAGCAACCCACCACTGCACCTTGCCCAATATTACTAGACAAGCAGAAACCTCGGGAGACAGGTGGTTCTACAAAGAGCCACAAAATAATCTCCAGCCATGCTGTTTCTAGAATCTCTAAGAAATTTAGCATAACTGAACTCAACATGACTTATTTTAGATTATAGTACTAGAATATATAGAAAGGCGGGGCTGGATGAATCAAAAGTTGGAATTAAGATTGCCGGGAGAAATATCAAAAACCTCAGATATGCAGATGATACCACTGTAATGGCAGAAAGTGAAGAGGAAGTAAAGAGCCTCTTGATGCGGGTGAAGAAGGAGAGTGCAAAAGTTGGCTTGAAACTCAACATTAAGAAAACTAAGATCATGGATCCGGCCCTCTCAATTCCTGGCAAATAGATGGGGAAGAAATGGAGGTAGTGACAGATTTTATTTTCCTGGGCTCCAAGATCACCGCAGATGGGGAATAAAGCAAAGAAATTAAAAGACGCTTGTTCCTGGGAAGGAAAGTTATTGAAGTCTAGATTCACTGCTTTGTTACAATTAACTATTCTGCAAATTAAGAACCCTGTTGAATGACAAAGAAACTGATGCCTTTGGAAAAGGGAGTATCTTTCTTCTACTTTTCTTTGCCCCAGTGATGCAATTCAAGCTGTTGGAGACCACAGGGGTGGTGGGATGGCACAGCCTTCAGAACTCCAGCACTGAGTCATAAGTAGCTCTTGGGAAATTGCTTTGAATGGTAATTTTGAATGGTTGCTAAGCGACTAGTCTTTAAGTGAGGACTACTTGTGAGCTACTACTTGGACCATAAGAAAGGCTGAGCACCAAAGAATTGAGGCCTTTGAACCAGTGGTGGGTTTCAAATTTTTTTATTACCAGTTCTGTGGGCGTGGCTTGGTGAGCGTGGTGTGGCTTGGTGGGTGTGGCTTGGTGGGTGTGGCAGGGGAAGGATACTGTAAAATCTCCATTCCCACCCCACTCCAGAGGAAGGATACTGAAAAATCCCCATTTCCTCCTGATCAGGACTGGGGAGGCAGAAGAATAGATGGGGGCGGGGCCAGTCAGAGGTGGTATTTACAGGTTCTCCGAACTACTCAAAATTTCTGCTACCGGTTCTCCGAACTACTCAAAATTTCCGCTACCGGTTCTCCAGAACTGGTCAGAACCTGCTGAAACCCACCTCTGCTTTGAACTATGGCAGTGATGGCGAACCTATGGCATGCGTGCCACAGGTGGCACACAGAAACCTATGGCACGCGTGCCACAGGTGGCACGCGGAGGCCATATCTGAGGGCATGCGAGGCATTGCCCTATGTCAGCTCCAGCACGCATGCGCACGCTGGCCAGCTGATTTTCGGCCTTCTTTTTGGCCGTTTTCGCTCTCTCCAGGCTTCAGGAAAGCCTCCTGAAGCCTGGGGACGGCGAAAAACGGCCCAACCGGAAGTTCACTTGTGTGCTCACCCCCAGCCTCCTTTTCACTGTCAGAGGTTTTCAGGAACTTCTTCGGTTTTGGACAGTTGTAGCCAGGCCTCCCACACCTCGGCCCATTTCTTCTGCAGCCAGCAAGGCTTTTCTGAAAGCCTCTGCAGCTGATAAAAGAGCTCCGGATTGATCCAGAGCTCTGTTATCAGCTACAGAGGCCTTCAGGAAAGACTTGCAGGCTGCAGAAGAAATGGGCCGAGGTGTGGGAGGCCTGGTTGCAACTATCTGAAGGTAAGTAGTAGGGCAGCTCCACTGAAGGTAAGTAGTAGGGCAGCTCCACAGCTTCAGCTTCCTGTGCACATGCCCGGGGGGGAGGCAGCGCAGGGGTTGTGCGCATGCGTGGGGGGAGGGCATTGCATTATGGGTGTGGGCACCTGCGTGCACGCTATCAAATAGACTTGAATATTCTACACGAATATGAAACAGGATTGGTTGCAGAGTGCAAAAAGGTGATACAATGGAATGCATGAAAATGAATGCTAAGCAACTGGCTCAAAGCTGAGATGGATTAAGACAAAGCTTAATGTCTCTCCAACTGTTAAATTTGTTTGTATATACCCTGTTTCCCCCAAAATAAGACATCCCCTGATATAAGCCCAATCGGGCTTTTGAGTGCATGGCAATAAGGCCAAGCGCTTATTTCAGGGTTCAAAAAAAATATAAGACAGGGTCTTATTTTCGGGGAAACACGGTACTTTAGCCACCTAATGAGAAGGAAGGACTCACTGGAGAAGAGCCTAATGCTGGGAAAGATTGAGGGTAAAAAAAGAAGGGGGCGACAGAGAATGAGGTGGCTGGATGGAGTCACTGAAGCAGTAGGCGTGAGCTTAAATGGACTCCAGAGGATGGTAGAGAACAGGAAGGCCTGGAGGAACATGTCCATAGGGTTGCGATGGGTCGGACACAACTTTGCAACTAATAACAACAACTATAATATATACAATAGAACAAAATGCATACCAAAATAGACTCTTTTAACTTTCAATATAAGTATCTCAGTTGAAAACTATAAGTAAACAGAGACTTCTTCAGCTACACATTCACGTCTTCTAAGGCTGATTAAAAAGTGGTAAAACTAACTTTTTACCCCATTTTAACAAGAAGATTTGACAGTATGCTGAAGTGAGTACATTTCTAGAAATCAGCTAGTTTGACAAAACACATATTTTTCATATCCTGGACACTGATGAGCAACTAATTATGTCCATCATAAAGTAAATATCCACTCACACTAGGATTATTGTGCTAAATTCATTCGTTTGTTCATTCATTATAACTGCTCATCTCATTTCAGTGAGTTTTGGTGACTCACAACAATTAAAACAATATCCAAACTACAAAACAATAAAAACTTAAAAACATACAACCACCAACAAAACAGCAATAACACAGAAATATTCATAATAGTGATGTGTCAGCAAAAACATAATTGCAAGTGCAGGGGAAAAAACTTTTCTAGAGTGAAAAAGTTTATTACCCAACATTCTCTGTGATTCTTAGTACCAAAATATTAGTCATACTGGCCTAAAGCAGGCTCTGAAACATAATTTGAGATTGCCTCTAAAACATATAATTCCTTCTGAGATGATCATGGATTCTCTATTTGCTCTGGAGGATAAGTTATCAATCTCTTTTCTTTCTCTTAGTGGTCTTCTCATTGGAGCAATCCAAAGAGTGTATAGAAATAAATAATGCTTCCAGGCAGAGCATGTAGATCAGGGGTCCACAACCCCCTGGCCGCGGTCCACTACTGTTTCAAACTGGGCCGCACTAGTGATGGGCAAGTGCGTGCATGAAGCTCCAGTTGCACGAGTGGCAGGCAGGCACGTGTACGGGAAGCTCCACTTGCGTGAGCGGTGACCCCTTGCACTCGTGTGTGAAGCTCCACTCACGTGAGTGGAGGGCACTTGAGTGCAGGGTGCTTGTGCTCGCGTGTAAAGCTCCACTTGCGCAAGTGGAGGGCACGAGCACAAGAGCTCTCCATTTGTGCAAGTGGAGCTTTGCGCACGAGCGCAAGCGCCCTCCGCTCACACATGAAGCTTTGTTTGTGAAATGTGTTTTTCAATATTATTTAACGTATACCAGCTTTGTAGAGCTGCAAACTATGTTAGTAGTAATCTTAAAGGAAGCTGCCAATTTCAGACACAGTACAATATGTCTTATACTTTATACAGTTTCCCTGGTCCTTTACTTCTTAGATTCTCAAAAAGTCTCAGTAAAAATGTACCAATTCAATTTCAATCAAAACATCTTTATAAAACATGCTTATGGGATTGTCTGATTGATTTTAGAGCCATTCCTCCTTTTATTGCTATGAAAAATTATTGCTCTACAAATCACTGTGGAATATCTATGTTAAAACAAATAATTTAGCTGCAGCTAAATCATTTTATAATGTCAGTAGACAAATGTGCACTTAAAAAAAGAGGGATTCTTATTATTTAGGTTATTTTATATTAAAATGTTAAATCTACTTAGAATGTTTATGCATGTCCAATTGAATTTTGTGTCACAGAAAGGCAAACGTTAAGCATAGCATTCATTGCCAGTCTTCCATCACTGATGTAAGTGATACCTTATCTTTTGTGCAAAGGTTGACATAAGTGATAAGGCTGTATATCAAGGTCACCAGCTTCTTATTCTAATGACAGGGAAATTGGCTTTATTTCTGCAACACCATAATTTAAAGGTCGCAACAGAATCAAAGAAACTAGTTGTGTCTGTTCAAATATGTTAATAATAATACATTATAGCAATATTTTCTATGTCCAAGGGAAATAATTTAATGCCTCACATAGCAGATTTGGGAATGGTGGTGTTAAATAACTATTTTGAATAATCTTTTAAATGTTTTAAAATCAAATCTCATTAAAACTGTTCTGAAGTCCCATTTTATAAACTTATGTATTCGTGTTTTAAAAATGTATCACTCGTGAATTGTGGAATCTAAACTAACTTTTTTAAAGAAACAAAATTGTCCTTGATAAAATATTTCATTCTAAGACACTGATATAATAGAACAGATCTGTGATAAAATTTAATCTGCGATATAGCCAGCAGAATTAATGTTTAGTAATAACTTTTATGTTCTTTAACCTATTTAAATTCCATTTCAGAAAAGGCTCACAAAAGGGGATGATACCCTGCATTGTGAGTTATGTTTTAAATCTTGTTATACCAGTGGAAGAGAAGATAATAAAAACTAACACCACAAAAAATAGTTCAAGTTCAGTCCATCTTAAAACTGGCTATTGCATGGGGGGAAGGTGAGAAAGAATATAGGGTGACATGAATATAATATGTCGATTCAATTTTGAATTACAAGTCTGTACTGTACTAAACTTGAGAGATTTCCCAAACACAAAAGCATCCATCAACAGATATCTGAATTTTCACCTAGTTTCATACTTGAATTCAGCATCAGCTACAAAGTCAGTATGCCATCCATAATACTACTATCTTAGTTCTCCTTTGTTATAATTATTTGAAAACAAATGGTTGCTGCCTTTCTGTTTATACCTCCATAGGTCAAACTGCAAGTAAACGCAATTCGTAAAGATATTCACTAATTTTTTCTCAACTTGTTATTCTTACCTGTCTTCATTTTCAATGTACATTTCATTAGGAATTGAGCAAAATAATGTTTTTCGTATTAACTCAGCTAAAACATTCACTTGTTCATTGCAAAATGTTTATGACACCATTTTTGTTTGGAAAAGACAAGAAAAAAATATTTATTAGTACGGTTTGCAAGCACTGCAGCAATACAATAGCCTAAATCAAAGAACCAGAGAGATAGTTATATCCAATAGTTGTGGTAAGACCTGAAACATTTCTGGAATATTAAGTGTTTCTTTTAATAATTGATGCAGGCATTTTGAATCTTTCTGCATAGGCTATCAGGTGCAAGTAGATTGCGTTAATGCTGCTTAAACATTTCAACTTGTCAGTATGGCTAACTCGATTTGTAAAGTATTTGCAGTATTTCTCATCGAAACAGTAATAAAGGTAAAATAAATATATGCCACTGCTTTATAATCACTGAGGATTAATGAATATTTTATATCTTTTAAAATCTCACTGTTTAATTTTAAAGGATGAAATTAAGTCTCCTTTACGCAATATGCCAATTATCTGCATATCAAACAATAACTCAGCCATTATACTTCTTTTTGTTAAGACACAGGAAGCTAATTTGAAAGTACTGGCTAGCATTTTGGAAAAATAATTGAATAGACCTTCCTGCCCTCTGGTGGTTGACAAGTGAAAATTGCACATAAAATTAAATTATTACTGATTTAGTACATATAACTTCCTAATTTTAAAAAATATTTAAATAAAAGGAAGAAAATTTAGAACCAACTTCAGAAACTGAAGGTTAGTACATGGTCAGTTTAACAGTTCAATCAAAGATGAAGTTCAATTTTTGAACAGAAAGAAAATACAACCCACAATTAGGCTCATTCTGCACATAAACACCTCTCAAAATTCTACTGTATTGGAAATAGTTTATGATGGAGTGGATCCACTCTGAGTATCATGGTGTTATTTTCTGGAGGATACACTGTTATTTAGCTTTAACTAATGAGCAGTTCAGCCATACTGACTCATAAAATTTTTAATAAAGTAAAACTTATCAGCACTACCAATACTTTAACCTGTTGCCCCTGAAATTAATGACAGCTATTTACTAAAAGCGGATAAAATTCTAGTTCAAAGTTTGAAGGGCTGAGTAATTTCATTTTATATTTAGCAATGGGGGTGAATTTTATGGGAGACAATTTTACGGGCCTTGGATAAATAGGGCAATCATGTCTATTTGATATTTAACAAAATTGATTTTCATCAAAATTTGAAATGATGGCATTTTTTGCAAAACAATTTTCCATTTGTAACTACATAACAAGCAGCTGTAATTGTTTACTGAAAATAACATATGTTGCAATTAACTGGTTATATTGGTGTGTATGTATAATGTATAATATACATACATGTGTGTGTGTGTGTGTGTGTGTGTGTGTTATAATATATAGGTTGTTGAGGGGCTTCAAGATGTATAAGTGTGTGTGTGTGTGTGTGTGTGTGTGTGTGTGTACATAGGTAATGATTTTTATATAAAGAACTACATAAGATACAAAAGTATATTTTAGCCAGTAGGTTCATATTCTTCATGGTTATCTTAGTAAGAGTCAAAAAATTATGCAAAGGAGGAACTATATTGATTTAATATCATTGGTACTAAAATGTATTCAAATAAAAATAAATGAAAAGAGGCTAATGTCCAAGCCATATAATCCTTTTAGCTATCCCATTCCAGCATCAATTCCCATGAACGAAGCATGCTGCTAATACCGTAACAACATAAATATAAGAATTGATGGTATAAAAAAAGTGATCATAATACAGATCATTTCACACATGCATTGGCTTCTTGAGAGGCCAGCCATTGTGTTAAATGAGGAGGCGAGATATTTCATACAATAACGAAAGAAAGAAAAAAGATTCAAGAGAAACACTCCCATTTGGAATCCTCGTGTATATAAATAGGTTGGAATTAGTAAAATAAAAAAAAATTAGAAAAAAAAAAAAAAAAAAAAACACCCTTCAAAAATCTGATTGCTCAATTTTTGATATACAACAAGGTTATGACAATATTGAATTTTTAGTTAAAGGCAATTTACTACTTTAGGAAGTGCATCTGTCTTTTCAGGACAAATTAGCAAGGAACTCTTCTTTGCAACATCACCCCTTGGTGGTTGTTTTACAGAATGACAATAAAATTGTTTTTAAACAGAAATCATTTTTCTGCAATCCCACTCCTAATCAAGATTATGACAACTAACAATGCAACTGATGCAAGAAATACCTAAGAATGTAAGAAAACTGTGTATATTTTTTAATAAAGGAAGAAGCAGCCCTATCAGACAGCCCTACCTCACCTTTGGTGAAGCTTTTTAACACTATAAGGCAGCATGCTCACAAACACACAAACGCTTTGTGGTAAAATTAATGCAAACGTTATATGTGGGTTACACCATCTGATGTACTTACAGTAATCTTTCATCATCCACTTAATTAAAAGCTAAAAACCTAATCATGAAACATGAAAGGAAGTATGCAGCCTGAATACATAAGACCTCTTTAACAAAGCTGACACTAGTTATAATGAGCGACATTTATTCTTCAGCTGCGAGACAGAGCTCACCTCCTGAATGGTACTGCTTCCTGAGAAGTTGAGGTTGTACTCCCGCTGGACTTCTCGATGGGTGACGATCAGCATGAAGTTTTGATTTAATGATTCCTGCAGGGCACTGAAAGGGTTGAAAGAAAAACAAGAATATCAGGAGCGAACATGTTCTAACTTGCTTTACATTTAGCTGTAAAACCCCAGGAGTACCCTAAACTCTGCAGAGACAGGTCCAGGCACAATGTTATCGTTTTCTTTTTTGCTCTTATAGGCAAAGAAGCAACTGGAGAATGACCAAGGGAGCTGACCTGTTAACTCCTTCTAAGGTAGTTGACTATCTGAGGCTATATTTCAACTCTTTAGAATTTTCGCAACACCCTTCTTACTGCAATTATTGCACACACACAATATCTATCTGTCTCGCATACAACACACTCATATTAAGAGACCTCTAGGCTTTAAATAAAAGCTTTGATGATGGTTACACTGTTTACATATACACAGATAATTATGTATTCATGTGTCAAGTTTGTGTATGTATGTGACAGCTATGCTTTTCGGCTAAGCATGGCAAATGTTTATAACTGCTGTCCAATTAGTTGCCAGTAAGCATGTGGAAAATTCCAGGATTCACTGATTATCTCAGGAAGCACCAAATGAATTTGACTCTATTTCACCTCCCAATTTCACATTTACAACCAACTGTTCATCTTTCCAAGACAATCTGGGAGAAACCAGAAATGATAAAATAATAAATCTCAGTTCTCAGAAATAGTAGGAATACTCATTCCTTTCTTTCTAGTTATGGACATTACTGTCTCAAATGTCAACTTTGAAAAACATAAATTATACCAAAAACAGGATGATAAGTCAATTGTTGAACATTCTTGATTTGGATAAATGTTAGAAATAATTACATCAACTGTCCTTTGTTTGAACTATTTATTAATCTCGGTAAATACAGACTAATAAAACAATAGATTCCAAAAAGCCCTAGTGAGTGGAAAGTATTTCAGTTCTCTCAGAAGGTTCAGAATTACTCATATAAATTTATCAGCTCAGCATCCCACATTAAATTCCATGCTGTTCCAGAGGGTCCCTCAACCTACAGAAGAAAGGGCTCAGTGGGAGTAAGGAGACACAAATCATGTATGTATTTCATATAAACTATGTTCCCCTCCCTATATCATCTGGGAAAACTGTTGTTACTGATAGAACAGAACTGATAGGGCAAGCCACTAACGTATAAAAAAAGAGCAAACCCCACTTCCTTCTAGCATGATGATGTTACCTAGTTTGGTAATGAAATGTCTATAAGAAAACAACCAAGCTGAAAGAACACCAAGGATCCCAAAGCTGTGCTTAGAAAATCAAGTTTTAAACCACATACATTCAACTGTACTTTCAACATACCTCTGGTCCGTTACCCTATTGTGAAATTTCTTTCCATAGTTCTTTCAAGTTATGGAAGAGAAAATCAGTCAGCCAGGATTACAGAAAGCCATTTTATTCAGCTTCTAATAAACTGTTATTTCCATTCTGGCAAAGAATGATGCCCTATTATTTGATTTCAGTTTATTTCAGTATTATTGCACACTCAAATTGTTTGAAATAGAGGTAGGGGAATCTCAGGCAGCACAATTCTATACATGTTTACTTGGAAGTAAATTGCACTGTTCTCATTTGAATGTATTCAGAAATCATTGTCCATAAGACTGTTGCCTAAATGTGATATAAAATGTTCAGGCCAAGGACCGAGTCAAAGAGGGGGAAGTGAGGCAGGACACGAAGGATATTCAGTTGTCAGACTCGGTCCTTATTGGCTGAAGGGACGGTGTCATCCCATTCTTGGAGGTTAGCTCCACCTACTATGGAGAATGGTTTAGCAACAAAATATATTTAAAATTCACAGTGACACATCTTTCCAACATAAGTTCTGATGATGTAAAGCAAAACAACAATTGGTTCTTTACAGAGTTACATTAATACACATTATTCTCGTTAGAAAACATAACTAATTAGATAATACTCTAATTTGCTTGAAAAAATCTACAAGTACATTGTACAATGAAATATTAATCTGCTTCCAATAAAACAACTCATTAAATCAGATACTTCTTAACCAGAGTTCACTGAATATTAAATTCAAGTATTTAGAACATTTTTAGCATCTATATTCTTGAGAATAATCACAGCTGACAATAGATACATATACCTACTGGTGAAACAGGTACAGATATGCACGTGCATGCACACACACATATATGCACAATTATACAGTTGCAAGAAAAAGTATGTGAACCCCTTGGGATTACGTGGAGTTTTGTATGAATTGGTCATAAAATGTGCTCTGAACGTCATCTAAGTCACAACAATAGAAAAACACAGTCTGCTTAAAATAATACTACATAAACATTAGATGTTGCCATGGTTTAATTGAACATAACATGTAAACATTCACAGTGCAGGGAGGAAAAAGTAGGTGAGCCCCTAGCCTAATGACTTCTCCAAGAGCTAATTGGGGCCAGGAGTGAGCCAACCTTGACTCCAATCAGTTTGATGATATTGGATGTGTTGCTGACAGCTGTCGTGCCCTTTAAAAACACACCCCTGGTTTGGGTTTACTGGTTTCAAGAAGCACTGTCTGATGTGAACCATGCCTCGCAGAAAAGAGCTCTCAGAAGAA
>QLTV01002945.1:2105759-2154906 GCA_003457575.1 Thermophis baileyi | reverse complement strand
TCCGACCATCTGTCCGCCAACTGCAGCTCCGCAGAGGATGGGTGATGCAACAGGACAATGACCCAAAGCATACAAGTAATTCAACAAAACAATGGCTTCAACAGCACAGAATATGCCTTCTGGAGTGGCCCAGTCAGAGTCCTGACCTCAACCCGATTGAAATGCTGTGGCATGACCTTAAGAGAGCGATTCACACCAGACATCCCAAGAATATTGCTAAACTGAAACAGTTTTGTGAAGAGGAGTGGTCCAAAATTACTCCAGATCGTTGTGCAGGTCTGATCTGCAACTACAGGAAACGTTTGGTTGAGGTTATTGCTGCCAAAGGAGGGTCAACCAGTTATTAAGTCCAAAGGTTCACATACTTTTTCTTGCAACTGTACATTAAGAAATGTATAATTCATAATTTCAGTAAAATTCTATTTATTAATTACCTTATTTTAACCACTTTTTTCTACTGAAGTACTAAACATTTGAAAACACTTAGTTGTTAACAAGTATTGTATTGAAACTTACTGAAGCTAGTTTCAATAAGATTTTTTTGTTGGACAGTAAGTCTCACAGACAAACTATTCCATGGTATTATCTTCAGGACTAGATCTCACATCTAGATTTTCTGCATAGGTCTAAACATAGAGTTGGAAACCATGCATATAGCAGTGGAAAAATCTTCTTTATATGGGGCATGGGAAACAACTATTAGAATATATGCAAAGTACATATGTCTTTCTTATCTCTCATCTCTTTTCACTATCAAAACTGCTAATTGTGAAATTAATAACTAATTGTTCAAAATCATACAGAAGAATCCTATTTGTTCAAATCACTGGAATCAATTGTTTTACTTGCTCTACTATATGTATCAAGTTTAAACTTACATATATATGTTAACTTTGCAGGATAGGTTTTTTTTTAAATATAAAAATAAGGTACTAAAGGTGTCAGAAATCTAAAACATCCCTCACTGATACATAGCAGGCATTCAATATTCAATTTCTCAAACAGCTAATTAATGACAACAGACTTTCTGAAAAAGGTATGCTAAGGGCCAAAACAAATATAGCATTAATTATATAAATTCAGTTTACATACATGGACTTTCTTATATAAATAGTATCCATAGAAAAATGAGAAGGAGTAATTATTTCCTTCATTACCCCTGGTCCAATAAAAATATCTTTTCTGAACTTTCTACTTGCCTTTTACAACCATTAAAAATCTTCAGATATTGAGCTAAAATTTAGCAACAAATCATATTTTGAGCTGCAGATTTTTAGCTTCTGTAACCTAGTTTTCTCATTTTATCTCATTCCCACCCACCCCCAAAATAATGAAAAATATTTAGCAGTGCATCTATTTATATCACTGGCAGTTTAGATCTAACTGAAGTTCTTATTAAAAAAAAAAGCTTAATCTTCTATAAAAAGGCTCCTTCCTCCATGTGTGAGGTAGTGAGATGAGATTATCCCTGTGGGCAAGAAATATAGAATCTTGCACAATTGCGGCGAAACTGTGAAGTGATTATTTCAATAAGTTTCTCCGTGGATTGCTTAAAAAAAACAAAACTGAATTCTATCTGAAATAACCTTGACCTCTGGAGAATCAAAAGACAAAACTGTTTAAACTTAAGTTGAGGATTCAGTAGAAGAATTGTTTCCTTCTTTCCTCTCTACATGAAAGTATCTTTTCCACAGTGGTGAAATCCAATTTTTTTTACTACCGGTTCTGTGGGCGTGGCTTGGTGGGCGTGGTGTGGCTTGGTGGGTGTGCCTTGGTGGGCATGGCAGGGGAAGGATACTGCAAAATCTCCATTCCCACCCAACTCCAGGGGAAGGATACTGCAAAATCTCCATTCCCACCCCACTCCAGGGGAAGGATATTGCAAAATCTCCATTCCCACCCCACTCTGGGGCCAGCCAGAGGTGGTATTTGCCAGTTCTCTGAACTACTCAAGCTTTCCGCTACCGGTTCTCCGAACTACTCAAAAATTTCCACTACCGGTTCTCCAGAACCTGTCAGAACCTGCTGGATTTCACCCCTGCTTTTCCATCATCTCTTATAGAAATAATTTAGCACAATCAGCAAGCCTCTGGTCTTTTTCTCTCTAAAAAATAAGCTGTTTATTAAGACACCCTCTGAAATTGTATGTAAGATAGCACAAAGAACTACATGGGGTGGAAAGAGTTTCTTTCCTATCCTATTCCATTGGAAGCCACAGCTGGCTTCTCAAAGAAAAGTATTTTATATAGCCTGCATTTTTAAATTAATATTTAGTGTAATACAATCGTGTGTGTGTGTGTGTGTGTGTCGAGGTTTCTCTCACCCACCCCCATGTGCTCTTCTATGAGAGAGAGAGAGAGAGAGAGAGAGAGAGAGAGAGAGAGAGAGAGAGAGAGAGAGAGAGAGAGAGAGAGGGAGGGAGAGGGAGAGAGGGGGGGAGAGAGAGAGAAATTCTCTTGAGTTCAATGGATTTTAATCTGAGGCAATTAGTATATACTACATTATTATTCCAGTTTAATCCCACAGAGAGCCTCTTCATGAATTTCAGTAGAAAAATATCCATTATTCATCATATCAATTCATTTTTCTTACCAAACATCTACATTTTAACAAAATATCATGAAACATAATAATTAACATTTCTATTGCAAACATTCAGATTTATACAAGCTCATGTCGACAGTCATCCAAATTTGCTGTAATTACAGTTTATTTACACTAAAACAAAATATGAAGTCACTATGTAAATGTAATGTTTGTTGTAGCTAATGCAGCAAGCAATAGTAAATTAGTTTAAAACAGCAATCACCCAGAAAGCTTTTGTTTACTTTATATCCTGAATGCTAAACTATTCAGAGTGACTAATTCATAGTCACTACTCTTGTGAGATGGTGGCTATATAAATTTGATAAATTAAATAAGTATATAAATTTAGAAGAACTGACCTGGATTTATGTAAGTTTATTTCACCTAAGGGAAATAAACTCAAATTCTATATTTTCTCAACCGCTGGGATATATTAGCCTCTACAATATGTAAAGTTATGTTTTGATTTCAAAAGCAGTTCTTTTCAGCTTTGAAAGTAGCTCATTATCCATCGGGGCATACTATTGTTCAAGAATGATTTTTAAAAATCCCTCCTCTGCTGCATGCAATCTTGGGATACTACCAATGTTTAATTTAGAGCAGGGGTGTCAAACTGACAGCCCACGGGCTGGATGTGTCACATGCAGGCCACACCCACCCCAGCTCTGCAAATGGGGAAAACATCGTGAAACATTACATGACGCGGCAAGTTTGACACCTGTAATTTAAGAGTATCTGAGCATTTATTAAAATTTACAACTGAATGCAGTAAAAACCAATAAAGAAAGTTTATTTTGTCAAAAAAAAACCCCACCCCATCAGCCTATGAAAATAAAAAATATGGTAATATTTCATATGATATATAAATAATGCTAAAACCTCAGTTAATGTAATAACTGGTCTAGAAACAATGCTGGAAGGGCCTAGTGAATAAAAAGGTATTTCAATACCAGTACATCCTACATGTATCAAAATGCATGTAAATAACCACATCAAAAAATGTCCAACTGCCACATATTCAACTTATCAAACTGCTGATAGGACAATTCAGTTAGGATCACATGCAAAAAAAAGTATTTTAAATCCCTTACTTTCCCTTTATTTTGAATTTGAAAAGAGTAAGTTTTGTGCCATGGTTTGTTGCTAAAACAATTGATCAGTAGGCCGAATACGGTTATAGTTTGAGTAAATGTTATGCCGTCTTTAGTTAATGCCCTCTAATCAAGTTGTCTTTTTTTTTGCTTTGCATGCACACCTCTTTCCAAACTGCTTTAGCTTCAGAATTCTCACAACTCTCTGTACTTCATACAAATGAGAGAACTGGTTGCAGACCCAGACTTCATTTCATGGGATCTTAAAATTTATTAAATATTCTTAATCACTCAAGTCCTATAGATTTGTAACTGTACCACACATTTTCTAAAACAATGATATTTATTATTGTCAATTTCAATAATCATGCTTTGTCAAATGTAATTGGAGAAGCTATGAATGCAAAACATAGCTATGAAAAACTGCTGGTTCTGTTGAAATAATTGGGAATGTGCAATCATTTCTGCGTGGCCTATGCTCTTTATTTTACTTGTAAAACAAAATAAGAATCCTTAGCCCAACCAGTTTAGAAAATGTAGGATGAAAAGAGCTGGAAGAGATTGTACAATTATTTAATAAAATCTCCTGTTCTAAAAGCAGGGTTATCATCTCTACTAGCAACTACCTCTCATCAATTTACTCCATCCATACCTCTCATCAATTTACTCCTGGAACAAAGCTTAAAAATCTAATAATAGCAGTGCTTTGAAAAATGCTTGTTGAAAATCTATTATAGACTCTGGCTTTTGCATATATATGGTTTAAATATAGTAAAATGTATAGAGTTTGGATAACCTCAAATATACTATTAACATGAACCCCTATATTTTACATTCAATTTTATTTGTGACTTACCCTGGCAAACTTGATGAAGATGGTGGTGGCAAGTCGGGCGTTAGGACATACAGGTTGTTGTTTTTGGGCAAGTGTAGAGTTTTTAGAATAGTCTGCAGGGAAAAAAATATTTAGAATTTAGAAGTGTCAAAATGTTTCTATTAGGTGTCTGTATCTGAAACGTAAAGCCAAACTGATGCAAAATTATATATGTCACTAGCAATCACAATTCTGTGAGTTGAAAATACACAAGTGAGGAAGAACAATTAATAACAAGCACAACAGGAACCTTATTATGCTCCTGATGAAAATCTTTCTCACACACACACAAAAAAATCCCATTGGTAGTAACAATTGGTAATATTTAAACATTTTATTCAGTCTTGCCCTTAGTGGGTTTCATTGCAATACAACTGCATGTAACACATAAGGTACAATTTAAAATGCTGCCAGTCAACAAGCTTTCTTCTATTACCAAAGAAATCAACAAGCTTTCTTCTATTGCTAATATATGAATTAATTTCTGAAGAAACACAGCAGCCCTTCTTTATAGTGAAAAGTCTTACAGTCATGAAGCTAATTAATATTGTACATGTTTAATCTTCATTGAATCACGATGTTTCTGTAATATGAAAAAGTAGCATGCCAGGCTTGTCTTATTTTCTAATAAAATCATTGCTACATTTTTACCTAGTAGGACTCCTGCCTCTTTTTCAGTAGAGAAAAGACCAAACACACCTTGCAGAATATTAGGCTTATTATGTGTGTTCTGTTCTGACCAGATTGGAGGACATTTTTAATATAAAAATATTCACAATGATTCATTCTAGTCTTTGATACTAGCATCTAAGTGATGCTGTTGATCTATCTCAATGCCTGGAGGCTTGAGTACCTGGATGGGGAACAACAGGCATCAACTGAATCTCCCAGGTAAACTAGAAAGGAAACACGAACAGGTGAGCTAATTCTATTTTATTGTAAGGCTACATTAACAGAATCTTATTTTGTTTTTTTGTTTCTTTTTCTCATTTCTGAACTGCTCATCTCCCTCAGAGGAACTCTGTGTAGTGTACAAAAAAACATCAAAATATAAAAACAGTATAAAAATTAAATGTTAGTATTAAAATAAAGTAATAAAAAATTACAATGTTAGTATTAAAATTTCAAAATTAAAATTTTCAGAAGGAGGCAAGAATAATTAAGCCCTATTAAAAGTTAATTAAAAAGGCAAAGAGAGGGTTCTCAGGGCACCAAACAGCTCCACAGCTGCGTGCGTCTTTTCTTCCCCAGGCAGAGCCATATTTTAACTCCTTTACGGAAGGCCAGGAAAGTGGGGCCCTGCCCCACTTTGGGAGGGGGGGGAGAGAATATCTTGCAAATCTGAAGGTACAAATCTCCTGCTGTCACATTTAACCATCAGATTAATTAGGACAGGACCTTCCTAAATTTCTTTCTCTGACCATTAATCCACTAGGGGCTCCCTCCTCTCTTGTCTGATAATTTCCTAGGAAGCATCTCTTCTCCTCATCTTTCAAAATCATTCTTGTATACCATTACATTTGGTAAAACCATGTGACTTTGGGCTTTAGGGCCTTCTGGATCTTGGACCTTCCCATCTTTAGTACTGGATGGGGCTGCACTGGCCCAAACAGACCTGGTGTGCAATTTGGGGATCCTTCTGGGGGAGGGGGGAGTTGGGGAGGCCCTGGAAGAGACCATGGCAGGAAATCCTTTGTTGGGCCGCAGGGACAGAGTTAGAATCCAGAATGTTTTAGCTCCATTCCTGCAGTCCAACAAAGGATTTCCCCTCCCCTTTGTCCACAGGATGCGGAAATCCTTTGCTGAGTTGCAGGAACAGTGTTAAAATCTTCAGCAAAAGCACCCTTTCTGAGGCCACTGTAATTTTGAGTGGTCGTTAAATGACTAGTCATAAGTTGAGAAATGCCTGTAATTTTCCAGATTCTAGGCTTTATTTGTAAAGCTCTCCATAAATATTAATCCTCTGAATCCTCAACGGCTTCTACAGCAAGTTCAGTTTTTATCAAAAACACAAAATATGTATTGAGACACAAGCTCCGCCCTTTATGAACTTGCATGCAGTGTCACAATGCACAGACTAAAGGTGCGCAATTTCCACTGCAAGACAAATGTTGCCATTTGCCATCTCTGCAGATGGCCATGCAAACCCACCTACTCTATTCACTTAATGGGAAACTGTCACCTTAGGTATCTGAGAACTATCTGGCCCTTGGGTCAAAAAAGTTGGTTATGCCTATCCAGATCACAGATCTCTGACAACAATTCCAGTGTTAGAGCTGTTTTACATTTTATCTGGAGATCCCAAAGGCTGAACCCAAGCTCTTCCACATATAAATATGTCTACTCTGCCATCCTTTTATATAGCAAATTAATTGTATGTTGCATGTCACTGGTGGAGATATATAGTGGTGCTGCACCTTCATGCATGATTTATGAATCATAAATCCAAAGGCATTTCGGAGATAATCAAGTTTCCCCACAACCACTATCTCACCATGGAATGTAAGTACAGCACTGATAATAAATTGCCATTCAGTTTCTACTTGAATAAATCAATTTATTTCAGTAAATGATACACTGGAAAAGATAAATCTTGATTGTTATATTACCAGGACCAAGGCAATATGACAACAACTCAATCTTCATTATTTTAGCTTGATTGTTATATTACCAGGACCAAGGCAATATGACAACAATTCAAACTTCATTATTTTAGGTTCCCCCCCCCCCCGTCTTTTTTCTCATATATAACTCAAGGTGGCAAACTTATCAATACTCCCTCCTCCTCCTATTTCCCCCTCAACAACAACCCTGTGAAGTGAAGTGAGTCGGGCTGAGGGAGAATGATGGCCCAAAATCACCCAGCTGGTTTTTCATGCCTAAACAGTCTCCTAGTTTCTAGGCCAGCATCTTAACCACTGCACCAAACTGGATCTCAATGTTATTTAATGCTTCTTTTAAAAGCGGGCATGGTACAACCCCTGCTTCTTTTCTTCAGAGGAAAGGGGGGATTATCAGAGTCACCAGGAACATTCAGTTGCAACACAAAGTGCTAAGAAGTGCTCAGTTTCAATTTAGAATATAGGTGGGAAATGCCATTCAGGGGATGAGCGGAATGCCATTTTATGACTGTTGTGACTGAGTTATTTATAAATGGATATCAATTGGCCAAAGCCTGATGATGATAAAGAAGGTAATGTCTTGTGATATGACCTGGGCTTCTTTGTAGCTTGTGGAACTCAAGGAAGTAGAAAGAGTTCCCTGTCACCTTTGCCCTGGATCCTTGTCTTCCTGACTATTTCAGGCAGCTAGATGGGAACACCAATGGGTGGATCAAGAAGGTTATTAATGTTTCTTTGAGGGAGAGGATGATGCTTCCTGCTTTGAATGAGATGATTATATGTCCATTCTTGAGGAAACCATTCCTGGATTCAGCTGGTTTTGATAACTTCTGTCCCTATTTCTTTAATATTCTTCCCACAGAAATATGTGCTACCATTCATAAACAGCTGAGTAACAGCTACTTAATGTGCTTTCAGTTCCAGCTGGCAGATTATGAACATCCAATCTTGGATTTTATCATAGGTTCTATTTTTGCTTTCCTTTTGTGGTTCATTTTCGTTTTAATATTGGTTTGGATTTAATTATTACTTTTGTTTGATGTCATACACAATACAAAGTCTTTGAGATGGCGGCAGCTTATGTACTGTTGATAAATAAATGAATACCGTATAAACAATGGCGTAGATAAAAAAAAATATTTATAATGAGATAGAGAAATCTTTCTATTGCTACTTGGAACAGGAACTAAAGAAAGTTGTAAGAGGACAACTGAAAAGATCTGTTTCCAATAAGCTTTTCTCAATCACTGATAGTATATTAAAAGAAGTGCTATCAGAATTATATATATATATATCTATATATATATATACAGTCCACTTTCCCTTAAACTATAAAAGCAGAGAAATACAGATGATGTATCATGGCATGGCCCCATGAACAGGGTTTTACATGATTTCTATCCCTCTCCACTGGGGGGGGGGAATCCTCTGTTTTTACACAGTGTACAGGTAGTCCCTAACTTACAACAGTTCATTTAGTGACCGTTCAAAGTTACATCATCACTAAAAAAAGTGACTTATGACTATTTTTCACATTTGTCGCCATTGCAGCATCTCAGGGTCACATGATCAAAATTCAGACAATTGACAATTGATTTATATTTATGAGAGTTGCAGTGTCCTGTGATCACCTTTTGTGACCTTCTGACAAGCAAAATCAATGGGTAAACCAGATTCACTTAACAACAATTACTAACTTAACAACTGCAATGATTCACTTAACAACTATAGCAAGAAAGGTCATAATACAGAGCCGAGGTAGCGCAGTGGTTAGAGTGCAGTACTGCAGGCTACTTCAGCTGACTGCTAGCTGCAGTTCAGCGGTTCAAATCTCACCGGCTCAAGGTTGACTCAGCCTTCCATCCTTCCGAGGTGGGTAAAATGAGGACCCAGATTGTTGGGGGCAATATGCTGACTCTGTGAACCGCTTAGAGAGGGCTGTAAAGCACTGTAAAGCGGTATATAAGTCTAAGTGCTATTGCTATAAAATGGGGCAAAACTCACTTAACAAATGTCTCACTTAGCAACATAAATGTTGGGCTCAATTGTGGTCATAAGTCAAGGACTACCTGTATATCTTGTGTGTGTGACCACCAGAAGGTGCCATGTCATCCTTACTGGGAATCTTCAGATACAGAATATTAAGAGAGAAAACTTGCACTGAAGGAACAGAATATATTGCCCTGAATATTGTCCAAGTTAACTAACTGTCAAAGTTAAATGTTATCCTTTGTAAATATTGTGCCTTCATTGTACAAGCAACCATGCCATTTAATCCAGAATATTTTAGACATTGCTGACATATCAGCATTAGTTGGCAAAAACAGTCCATTGGAAAAAAAATCCTGTAACAAATATAAAAACTTACACTATCATCTACATCTCCAGTCTTCCAGCCCTTTAGCAACATTTTCGATGCAGGAATCTGAAGCTCATTTTCTAAAATATGTTTGATCTCTCCTGGAAAAAAACACAAAGGAGAATCATCAAAAAACATTTCTGCTGTTTCTGATTTATCTTTATAAAGCATAGGCAAAATAAAATCTAAGAATCCCAAGCATTACTCAATCAATGTATTTTAAACATATGTCTTTAAGTATTTTAGTTTATCTCCATAAACTCATATATAATAGCATTAAAAATGGAACACTGAAAAAATGTTTAGGATATAAAGAAGAGAAATGCAAAATAATAATAGATATTACTTGAAATGCTATTGAATTTTGATATTGTTTTTCCCATCTTATGTAAAATGGATTAAAGGAATTCAGATTTCATTTCTAAATTAAAACAAGTGGATCTTTTGATATGTTTAGGGCAGGGGTGTCAAACTCGATTTCATTGAGGGCTGCATCAGGGTTGTGTTTGACCTCAATGGGCCAGGTTGGGCATTGCCAGGGTGGGCGTGGCCAACTCGTCACTCCTATCAGGGGCACCTGTTGTGGCCAGGTGCTAAGTTAGCACTTCCCTCAGACCCTCCCTCACTCTCATTATATCCTTCCTTCCTTCCTTCCTTCCTTCCTTCCTTCCTTCAAGTGCTAAGGCAGGACTTCCCTTCCTTCCTTCCTTTTTTCCTTCCCTCTTCATTCTTTCTTCTTCCTTCCCCTCTTTCCTTATTTTTTCTTCCTTGCTCTCTTCCCATCTTTCCTTTTCTTTCCTCTTTCTCCTTTCCTGTCCCTTCTTGCATGCTCAAATGCAAAAGGGGAAACATTTCTCCTTTTGTTTTGTTTTTAGTTTGTTTTGCTAGCCCTCTGCCAGCGAAAACGGAGCCCGGGGCCCCCAAGCTCCGTTTTCACTGGCAGAGGCACCACAGACCAGTCCTTTGCTGTTTCCAGGACGGCCCCATGGGCCAGATCTAAGCACCCCACAGGCTGGATCCGGCCCACTGGCTTTGAGTTTGACACCCCTGGTTTAGGGTATATAATTTACACGAAGTCTGCTTTCTATGATATATGCTTTGGGCTCTAAAAACCTTCCTAAATTGTTTGAAATGTTTAAAATTTACACATAATGTAACTACTCATTTACCATCTTAGCTAACAGCTACTTATTGAGACAAAATGCTTTTTCAGCTTGGCATATTCCACAATGGGATTCCTTCTTTCCCATGGTTGCTACTTCAAAAGTTTGAAGAAGGTATGTGAGGACTGACTCTTCTACATAAATGCATTCTGTTCCATCACTAAAATTTGGTCCTCAATATCACACACAGAGAATGTTAATTAACTGTTTTGATTGCTGTTAACAGAGCTAAAGGCTAAATTAGAGCAGAATTCTTTCCTTAAAAATCTTTGTATTTCTCTTCCACATCAAAATTACTGTTTTGATTCTAAGCTCCACAATTTGTTAGTTTATTCAAAGCCCTTTTCAAGCACTGAATTACCCCAACTGAGCAACACTGTACAACTGTTGCTCAATAGCAAATATAGTATGATCAAATGCAGAACACTAGTCTCATGTTCCAAAGCCGATGTCATCCAAGTTCCACATGATTTTAATTATTTCTCTATTCACATGATATATGTTCCTTCCAACTGGTGGGCATTTTATGCAATTGCATCACTAGAAAAAAAAGAGTTAACATCTGACTTTGAGAGAAGCATTCATGCACATAACCCACGGCTGCTTTTGCAGGAATGTGAACTGAAGATGTTAAATTTGCTATTAAACTTGAATATGTCAAATAGTTATAAAAGAAGTTTTTAAAAATAGTTTTAATATGGTGCTTAGCAGTAGTTTCATTGCATGCATAGTTGATGGCAAACCCAGCTTTGCTTCTGTAGAATGTGTGAATTGACCCTGAGCAAGAGACAGATAGAAGGGATTAAAATACTATTGAAACACTAATGAAAGTATGGCCTTAGTTTAGTAAAAAGTGAAACTTAGGACATCAAAACAGAATGCAGTCTGGTGGGATGTTTTTTTACCCTTATCTCAATATTTATTTATTTTTTCATGTAAATCAGCATAACCTGCTTAACCCCAGAGATACTGTGACTAATGTTCATATATATTTTCTCTTCATAATATATTTGCACATATAGAAAACTACTTCTGATGATTACAGAATTATGAACAAAATCTCTGTAGATATCAATATTTTCATATAGTTCCCTGGAAAACTTTTTTCAGAAGGAAAAATGCACACTTTGTTGACATGATACATATATTTCAGAAGGTATCATATTTCACCCACTCATTCATGTCAACACAATTGTCTCTTAAATCCTGCTACTTCTAGAAAATAAATCATCAACTTGTATTAAAAAAAAATCGCAAAATATAAAAATCCCCTGCCTCATTAAAGGGGCGTTGGTCTTACCTGATACGCCTCTTCTCGTAGGGTGGAGCTAACATCCAAGAATGGGATGACACCGTCCCTTCGGCCAATGAGGACTGAGACTGTCAAATTGTAGATCTCCGCCCTTGGCTTCCATTACCCCTCTTTGGCGAAGACCGGTGGACAGACTCGGCGTGTGTTCTCCCTAAAATTCACTCACAAATAAAAGATCACAATTTGACGTTCCGGAACACAGACCAGACTGACTCGGGTGGGATTGGATGTTAGCTCCACCCTACGAGAAGAGGCGTATCAGGTAATACCAACGCCCCTTCTCCATAGTGGGTGGAGCTAACATCCAAGAATGGGACATACCAAAGCAGTCAGTCCATAGGGAGGGCTAAGGCTGGTTAGCGTTCTCATGTTGTGAATAAACATGTTGGAGCACCCGGCGACCGAATGCTGCCTCCGCCGATGCAAAGGCGTTGATCTCGCATTGGCGGATGAAAGGGGGTGGGCGAAGCCCACGTGGCTGCTCCGCAGATGTCCTCTATGGACACTTGCACGGACCACGCCACCGCTGTAGCCGCACTGCATGTCGAATGCGCTGTCACCCTAGTCGGCCTCAGCAAGAATTGCCTATTGTAGGCCGTCGCTATGGAGCAGCGTAGCCAACGTCCCACAGTGGAAGGAGAGACCCTCTGCCCCAAAGAAGTGGGCTGAAAGGAGACAAATAGAGCCTCCGTCCGTCGTATGGTGCACTTAATGTATACCTTGAGGGCCCTCCGGACATCAAGGTTGTGACCCCGTCTCTCTAAGGCGTGGGGGGGATTGGACAGAAAGCAGGGAGGACAATCTCCTGAGTCCTGTGAAACCAGGAATTCATTTTGGGCACAAATGTAGGGCCCAGGCGGAGGTCCTCCCTAACCAACAGGGCAGCAAGCTCAGAAATCCTCTTGGCGGAGGTGATCGCCACCAGGAACGCCACCTTAAGGGTAAATTGACGAAGAGAAGTAGTTCTCAAAGGCTCAGAAGGGGCCCCTGTTAGGGACAGAAGCACCTTCGTGCAGCCCCAGGTGGGGTACCTGTGGATGACAGGTGGGCACAGGTTAGTAGCCCCTTTCAAAAATCTACGAATTGTGGGATATTGCGATAAGGACTCTAGAGAGCCGCAAGGCAACACAGAGGATAGGGCCGCCACCTGCCGCCTGATCGTATTAGGCGAAAGCCCCTTCCGCAGTCCATGCTGTAAGAAATGAAGGAGCTGTGCTATAGACAAATCCACAGGGGAACAGCCCTCCGTGGAACACCAGGAGCAAAAGATTTTGCAGGTGGCCGAGTAATCCTTTTAGTGGACGGCTTTCAGGCGGCCTGGAGAATGCGGAAGACGCTGTCCGACATATTGCGGCGCTTCAGAGCGCACCGCGCAAGTGCCAGGCGGTCAGTTGATACCACTGGGGTTCCGGGTGGACCAACGACCCCTGGCTGAGCAACGACTCTGTCTGCGGGATCCACCAGGGTGGGCAGACGGACAGGGCTACCAGGTCCACAAACCAGGCCCCCCCTGGGCCAGTGTGGTGCCAGAAGCAGCACTTCCGCCCTCTCCTCTAAGACCCTCCTGACGACCTTGAGGAGGAGAGGCAGGGGAGGGAACGCATACAGAAGACCGGCCGGCCAGTCGCAACGGAGAGCATCTGTGCCCTCCACGCCCTGGGCCTTGAATCGGGTGAAAAACCTTGGCAGCTTGGCGTTCTCCAGGGTGGCGAAGAAGTCCACTGTGGGTCGGCCGAACTGACTTGACAAGGCCTCGAAGATGGAAGGGTGAAGGCTCCACTCCACCTGATCTATCGTAGTGCGACTGAGCCAGTCCGCCGTCACGTTGGGCACCCCGGAGATGTGGTCTGCCGAGATGGTGACAGTAGATGGCGTTCTGCCCAAAGACCCAGAGATCTGGCCTCTGTCATGAGGTGGCGGGACATGGTTCCCCCCTGCCGGTTTATATGGGCTTTTGCAGCCACATTGTCCATAAGCACAAGCACGTGCTGTCCGGCAGTCAGGAGTTGCAGGTGGTTGAGCACCCAATAGACTGCGTGTAACTCCAGCCTGTTTATGCTGTAGGTCGACTCTGCTGGAGTCCATCTGCCCTGGACCACTGCCGACTGGGTATGAGGCCCCCAATCGTACAGGCTGGCATCCGTTAAGATGACCAGTCTGCGAGGCTCCTGGAGAGGCAGCCCTTCTTGATGGCCGGCGACTGCCGCCAGTGGAGAGATCGCCGGACGTTCGATGGCACCAGGACCTTGGCTGCCGACGTGCTGCATCCCGACCTCCGGAAGGTCAGAAGAAACCATTGCAATTCCCTGGAATGCAGGTGGGGGCAAGGGGTAAAATTGATGGCAGAAATCATTTTGCCCAGAAGCATGGAAGGCAGTTTCAAGGGAACCCTGTGCTTCTGCAGGACCTTCCGAAATACTGTCCTGCCACTCCTGAGAAAGGTACACCCTGCACTCTAGGGAGTCCACAATGGCTCCTAGATGGGTCAAGCGGGTGACTGGGGCAAGGTAGCTTTTCTCAAGATTGATCGAGAACCCGTGGTGTTGCAGAGTGTTAAGCGTTACCTGGACGTCAAGTAACGCCTGGGGCACAGATGACCGGATCAATATATCATCCAGGTAACACCGGACACGCACGGGTATAGACCTGAGAAGGGGAGCCACAGCAGCAAGCACCTTGGTGAATACCCTCGGTGCCGAGGAAAGGCCAAATGGAAGGGCCCTAGACTCATAATGAGCCCCCTCATAACAGAATCTTAAAAAACTTTGATGGGAAGGCCGAAGGGTATGTGGAGGTAGACCTCCGTGAAATTGATAGAAGCGAGGTGGTCCCCCCTTCAGACGTTGCTCAAAATGGTTTGAAGATAGTGCATCTTAAATCTCTTATAAATGATGTAACGGTTTGACCATTTCAAATCAAGAATAGCTCTCAACCCGCCTGAGGATTTGGGAACCATAAACAAAATGGAATAGAATCCCTGCCCCTGCTGGTCCTCAGGAACCCGCTGGATCACTCGAATTTCCAGCAGGTGCTGGATAGTGGCTTTCATGGGGACCTGCTCATCTGGATCCGTTGAAATGGGGCATCTAAGGAAAAACCTCGGGGTGGTGGAAGGAATTCGAGAGAAAGACCCAATGACACGGTCTCTCTCAGCCACTTGTCGGACGTAAGTTCCCCCCATCTGTCCGCAAACAGGGTCCGACAACCACCAATGGGGGGTTCTGAGGAGGATTTATTTTGAGCGACGGAAGGGGCGACCACCTCCTCCTCGAAAAGGCCGCCTGAAAACCCTGCCTCCCCCTGACCTGTCCTAAGAGTGACGTTGTCTAGGGACATACTGACCTGGAGAGGGTCTAGAATAACTAGAGGCCTGATCAGGGGAACGAAATGGCCGCCTGGGATAAGGGGTGGCTCGAAAGGAACTTTTCCTTGAAAAGGAAGGTAGAATCTTTCATTTATCCCTGGATACAACCAAAATGGGGTCCAGGGCCTCCCCAAAAGGCAGCTTTCCCCCATACGGAGCAGAGGCCAAGCGCCACTTGTGGCGGGGGTCGGCCTGCCATTCGAAGCCAATGCATCCTTCGTGCCCACTGCACTCGGCGCGAATCAGGCAGCCTGGAGGGTGGCGTCAGCCGAAAACTGGGCAGCGGCGAGCAGTATGTTAAGACCCTGCTGGGCGCGAACGTCAGTTGTTCCTAGCCCTTCTAGGAGTTAGCGAAGCCAAACTAAGGAGGTATGGCTGAAAAACGAGGTGGTGGCAGCAGCGCGCACCGCCCAGGCCGCAGCTCGGTGCGCCCTCTGGAGCACATGCTCAGTCCTGCGATCCTCTGGTCGCAGAAGTTCGCTAGGATCGCCTGGCATGTTGGTCGAGGAAGGCAACGCGGCGACAGGGGCATCTACCGAAGGGGTTTCGAGAGGAAAGGCCAATTCCACCCCGACGTTGAATAAGCGCCTATCGGTGGTAGATGGAGTTGGGCCAGATGCTGGTGAGGCCCATTGCCTCTTAACTGCATCAACAAATATTTGTGGAGCCAGCCTTCTGCAGTCCTTGCTGTAAGATGACCTCGGTCTCAGGGGTGTGTTCCACAAAGAGTGGATCAGTCATGTCCTGAGATGCCTTTAGCGACACAGGAGCAGAAGAGCCCAGAGTGCCAGAATTAATTGCCTTAAAGAGCAAGGACTTAAAGAGTCCAGGGTGAAAAGGACCAGAGGGCAGGAGGACCTGGTGAGATGCCCTCGTCCTCAGATAGGTCTAAATCTAGTTGGTCCTGCTCATCTGAGGCCTCGGACCTCGCCCTGGTTGAGCGCTCGGGAGAATAATGGTAACACGCTCGTGATAAAGCATCACAAGCACTCCTGTCTTGAATCTGCCCCGAAGGGGAGACTACATCCTATGTTGCCTGAGCCGATCTGCCTAGTTGTTGAAGGCCAGCGGCTATCCCCTGGCAAATGGTGTCCGCTATCACCCCCTGCATATTGAGTGGGGCTTGAGAAGCTGGCGGGTTTGGATCTCTGAGGCCGGCCACCGTGGGCATAAAGTGGCTGGGGCCTGGGACCTCAGTTGGACTCGTGGGCATATCATGGCTAATACTAGAGGCAGATAACCCCCAAATATCGGCATCAGCAATTGTCAGATCCGGGTGGTCCAGTGAAATATGCTCACAGTGGACATACTGGGCGGAACCCTCGTGAGCCACTGTGGAACAGCCTCAGCTGTGGATCGAGGAGGCCAGAATTGGCGCAGAATCACCCTCATGGTCACGAGTGGACCTGTCATAAATTTTTTGCAGGGCCTCGTCACGTCAATGATCATCCCTCTGTGCCGCCTTGGAGGGCTTAGAGGAGCCAGTGCCCTTACTCGAGTGACTGTGCCCCTTCGAATGCTGGGGCTGCCCTGAGGAACCGGGGCGCGCTTCAGGAGGATGTTTAGAGACCTCCTTGCCTGCTTAGAGGCTCATTTGGTTTGGCCGGCTTGCCTTTTGGCTGATCGTCCGCCATTTTGTTTAAGTCAGCGGGGAAAAGCGAGCCAAGGAACGCCCCCTTAAATGGCAGCAAGGTGCCTGAGGTAACTTTCTCTAGCCGGGTGGCAAACGCTTAATGTCTAGAGGCCGGCTTGAAGGCTAAATCACTCCCCAATCGCTGCCGAGGCAGCCCAGTTGAACTAGCGATCAGCTGTTGAGCGGTCCCCGTGACCTGTCAAATTGCCAATGATCGGCCGCCTGGACGGCTGCGCAGCGCGGCAAGGGGAGACCTGGCAAAGGAGCGAGGCTCCGGAAGCCGAGGGGAGGAATCAGCGCGTCGCCCGAGCGCAAAACCTCCTGCAACCACCAGAAACACCAGGAGCTGCCTCCCTGAGCCGTTGGTGGTACAATTGCGGAGCGCAAAGCTTCTGTGGCCAGTAGGTCACACGAGCGCTAGGCTCCAGCGACAGGCGGGGGAGACAAAAGGCTGACAGCTTCAAGCCGCTCCACCCCACGATCCCAATCCGACATCCAGTGGAGCGCAGCAGCTCCTTTGGCCACAACCGCCGCCTCAAATACAGTGCCGCTCGCTAGTGCGATAAAGAAATGGAGCGCTAAGCTCTAAGCGTTAGGCCAATGAGGGGGAAAAAAAACCTGCGTGTCAAACAGGCCACGCGGCTGAGGCACGGCTCGCGCGGCACAGCCGAAGCTCTTATGCCGCTCTCAACCCAACTGTTCTACCGATGTCAATTAGAACAAGCTGGGGAGAATAACTCACTGCGATGTTTTTCACAATAATCCGTAGCTGTGGAGACAAACAGGAAAGGGAGAATTTACACACACGTCCTTTCAGGCCGAGGACTGAGTCAAAGAGGGGTAATGGAAGCCAAGGGCGGAGATCTACAATTTGACAGACTCAGTCCTCATTGGCTGAAGGGACGGTGTCATCCCATTCTTGGATGTTAGCTCCACCCAGTATGGAGAAAATGAGCATCTTATTAATCTATCAGCTGAAGTGATCTTAAAAACACTGGTATCATTTTCTCATTTGGAGCTGTGCAAAATCAAAAATGAGACTGAGAACTTGAATTTCAACCAATCTCAAAAACAAGACACAACCCAGTGAAGAATTGAGCATAATAATGGATATGAAGTGAATAGCCAAACAAGTACCAGCTTAGCAAATAAAACATATACTTGCCACTAGGTGTCACTCTTTGATTATATATTACATACTCTTTTTTAAAAAAAAAGTTCTGGACAAACACTTGCCACAATATGCCTATGATTTTTATATTGCATTTTTAAACTAAATACACCATCCAAAGTCCCTCTTTGAGAGAGATGGGTGATTCAGAAATGTGAAATGTAAATAAACTAAACAAACACTTATTTTAAAAGGAAACATTTGTTTGATATCACTAATCATACAGAGTGGGCAAAACTGTTTTAAACAAATACAGTGGTACCTTGGTACTCATTGTTAATTGGTTCTGGGAGGCACGATGAGTACCAAAACCAATTAGTACCAAACAAATTTTTCCCAGAAGGAATAATATAGTGAGTCACAAGGCAGCCGACATCGACAAGTTCTAGCTTGTGTGTTGAGTACCAAACAAATGATGAGTACCGGGACAAAATTTTCACGTCAAAATGTGTTGAGTACCAAATTCGATGAGTTTCAAAGCAGCTGAGTACCAAGGTACCACTGTAATAAAGTTGCATCTTCTTTCTACCTATTTGCCCTAGGGAGCAAAATAATATATAAGTAATATGAGATTAAGATAGGGAAACTAGATGCTGCAATACATCACACTAATTCCAGCACAACAAACACCCTGTCTGAAAAGTGTAATGGTACAGTTTACAGCATAATAGAAATCACTACATTTTGTAAATCAATGAATCCATGATGACTTTATAATGAGGGCAGAATTCCCTTTTCTTTCTGTCATGGTGATATTTCTCTTAATTCTGGCACCACTTCAAGCACAACATTTTGTAATCTTTAAACTGAATTTAAAAGGATACATGCGCTGTGATTCTAACCTGGTATAACAGAGATATTATACACTGCATTAACATGGGTTCTGGTATCTTTGATCATTATTTTGGCCCATCATACAATTATTAATTCAAATACTTAAAGAACTCAAACATGTTTCCCCCCAGTCCTTGTTTCCCAAGACTAACACTAACATTAACTTTACAAGTACTGCTTTTATATATCTCTTCCCTCCCCTCCCCCTTCAAAGAAACACATCAGACCAGGTCATATTTGCCTGAATAAATCTCTACTCTTTCAGAAATTAGATAAGAAAAAGAAAAAGCTTTAGAGCTATTCATTTATTTAAAAGATTTATATAACTGTCCATCTTTTTAACATAACCCTGGCCAGCTCACAGACAGCAATAAAACACTATAAACAATTCTAAAAAAGCATAAAAACCATCCCCACCACCAACAGAAAGCTAGATAAATTGCTTCCTTGCAGAAAAGAAATGAGTCATATGTACAAACACCTGGGTACCACAGAACACACAGAGATCACCCTCCGGGTGAAATTGTAAAACTTTTCCTCCTGCCCTTTCAAGTCAATGGACTTTTGGCCCTGCTTTTCCCAAGCTTGAGATTGGAATGCACCTGTTGTGTGTTTACAAATCAGTTCTCCCTGGGCTTACTAGAGCTCTGCCAATTTCAGCTCTTACACATATTTTGTATTATAGTTACATTTGGTACTTAGTTTGGTCTTGTTTTTTTTCCCCCTCAGTAGTTTCTTACCAACTGTAGAACTGTCTTCGAGCACCACATCCATATTTCGATCTCTGTATTCCACTCTGAAGTCAAGCATTCGTGGTTGTCTTTCCACTATTTGTCTGGATGGCACTACGGGACGAAATGCAGAAGAGGAGGAAGATGCTGAAGACGATGACGAAGGATGACTAGCGGGACCATAGGCAGGCCTTTGTAAAGATTCTCCACTATATTCACTGAAAAACATATCAGCTTGGTGTCAAATAAGGACAATTTTCCAAATTTATGCACACTCATATGCTTATATGTATTAATGTAAATTGTGTATACTAGCCGTAGCAAAGGGCTTGGATTTGTACAAGCCACTTAGAATATGCATGAGGAATTAGTAGAACTGTCTGAGGTAGTCACAAAGTAGTTGACAAAATGCTGAAAACTGAAAATGAATATATTTTAAAAAGTCACTGGACTAGAGAGAACTGTACTGGAGTGTATTAAGTATCAGCAGAATATGATACTTAAGTCTACACCAAAGTGTGCTGAACCAGCCCATGGACAAGGATCAATCAGCAGAAGACCTTCATGGCTATAATAAATAATCAGTCAGAAGGCCTGTATAGACACAACATGATGTCCTTATGTAGAAGGTAAAAGAACTGCCTTATAAAAGGTTGTGAAAATAAGCGAACTTGTGAAATACCAGAAAACAAAGTGGCAATAATAATGAGGGTGTAATCTGCCGTTTTCCTAAGCCTGTAGCCATTAAGAATTTCTAAAGCAAGACTTCTTGCCACATAATATATGAAAATATATATAAACCACAGGTAAACACTAAACACTTTGTCTTTGACCAAAGACAAAACATGGGGCAGTTGAATATACAGGAGTCCTTACTCCTTTCTTTCCTATTCATCTGGGCAAATGATCAGTCTAAGAATGAAACAGATTCCATTTACAATCATATTACAGCTGAAGATCAACCCATGTTTCCTACTCTGCCTTACCTTTGCTTTGGGCTAGCTTCCATTGTTTGATGATATGAATATCTATCACTGACTTACTGACTGAGGCCTGATAATAGTAAATATTGTTTAATATTAAGTTCCATTTTGCTTGGGTGCCATATTTTATATCATCTGTTATATCTCATACAAATGAAATGGTATTGTAACATATATGAATTTTATTCTGATATTTGCCATGTCTTAATATCTTTCCTAAAAGTTTCTGCAAAGACGACTTGGTTATTTTGCTTTGTTTGGAGAACCTGTTAAATAAATTTGGGTAGCTCTTAAGATAAGCAAGTTCTTCAAACAACTGGTTTCACTTTATGAACATTATTTGAGGTTACTTCCATGAACAGTGCAGAAATGCAGCCACAGGTGGTAAGCATTTTGTTTCTGAACAAAAGCCTTTTGATTCTCAGAATTATTTGCCATAACTAAATAGACCTCCAATTAATTCTGCTAACATCCTGACCTGCAATAATCTTAACAGTTGTCAGGACTTAGCTTATCTTTTTTAGCCTAGATGCTTTCCAAAAGCACGATTATAATTATAAAATGAAATAGATGCTAAACTGAAAACACTCAGTTTCAAATTTGCCTTTGTATTTGAAAGCAATGTAGTATCAATCTGGCTATTAAATAAATACAAATACTGCAAAATGGTGGTATATATCACAGTAACTGATTTTAGTAATTCACGATTCAGATTTGTTTACTAACAAATATGTAAACATCTGATAGGACATGCGGTTTCATTTTGATCCGATTTGCAAGTATACAAATAAAATATATTTCTTCCTCTTCTTTTCCATATAGACATATCTAAAAAGTAGTTATGGAATATAACTAACACTGAACATTGACAATACAAAATACATCCCATCCACTAAAGGCTACATTGGGTTCCTGGTTTTTCAAGTATTTTTTTAATTTTGTAAAGCCTACATGGCTTTGAACAGGGATATACAATTTGCAGCCTCTCAGACTCCAGAACCTCTTCAAAACTTACTAATTTCCATGCAATATAAGGAGGGAAATTAATTGCACTGATTGTATGTAATATTATTATATTTTTAAGTAGCTTTGTTCTGTCCCTGTCCACTCTTTTTGTCCAGAGAGTTTTGGTTAGGGTTAGGAAATACTGTGGTATGTGTGCTCAAGTGCTTAAGAAACATTGCACATTCTTGGCTTAAGTCCAATTATCTATTAGAGACTCTCTCCTTCCCTTTGTTCTGCAAGGCTCTCATATGATGTGTCATGGCAATGCCAGCTGGTCTCTCTCTAAATGAGAAAAAACTACCATCATGGCCGCATACACACATAAGCTCTACTTGCAAATCCCTTTCCCTTGGAAACAAGGAAGGCAGGCAGGCAGGAGGAAGACACCCAATTGGGCATTTATTATTATTTATATCTGAACAAATTTTTCATAGGTCACAAGGAGATTATATTTGTAATTCGGAAAAGATATTTAAATATTTTTCCTCCTATTTCTAAATTGTAAAAAACAAAAAAAGATTATCAGCAGTGTCCTACGAGGCAAGGAAACCATGAAAAACATAGCTTCTGGAATTCCTTCCAATCCTTTACCAACAATGGCTATACATTGCTTATTATGTATGGGAAGGCGGCCCATACTTCCTCTGGGTCATGTGACCAGAAAGGAGAAAGGAAGGGAGTACAGAATGGAAAAATCAACAGCATTTTATTATTATTATTATTTTTATTATTATTTATTAAATTTGTATGCCGCCCAACTCCCAAGGGACTCTGGGCGGCTCGATTTTGAGTTGTTGCCCACTCCCTCTCCCAGCAGGATCTCCTGAGGGTTTTTTTTTCCCCCAGTCCGTTTTCAAACTCAGTCTTTATTTTGCTTCACACCATATATGATCCTATTCTCTTCAGCTTTTGAAAAGTTATTTGGCTAAAGGGCACACAGATCTGTTACATAAACATTTTGGGCCAGGAAGAATTTTTTTTAAAGGTGTATGATTGAATAAGTCCCTGCTCATTGCTGCTCACGCCTTTGTGGCCTTCTGTTTGGACTACTGCAATGTACTCTAAATAGGGTGCAATTGGTGCAGAGTACAGCTGCCTAGGTAGTAAATAGTGCTGGCTATTTGGCATACATAACACCACTATTTCATGAGTTACACTAGCTGTCCATGTGTTTCCAGGTGCAATTCAAAGTACTGGTTGTCACCTTTAAACCTCTTCCTGGTTTGGGACTAAGTTACTTGAAGGACTATCTTTCTCCGCTTGTTTCTCCCCAACGAATCCAATCCAGCAGGATGGGCATGATCTGAGTCTATTAGCCAAAAGTGCCAGTGCTGGGGCCCAGGACGTATGCCTTTTCTGCCACAATTCCTGCTAATTACATTCTCTCACCAGAAATGAGAATAGCCTGGACTCTGCTGGCCTTTTGTAAGACCCTAAAGATCTGGTTTGATGCCCAGCCTTGAGTGTGTGAAGGGTTCTGACTTCTAGCTGTGCTAGTGTCTGTCTTGTGATATCTTACTCAGTTGCCATGTATTATAATTTTTGTATTTGTGATAGGAATTGTTTTCAATTTATTTCAAGATTGTTCACTTCCCACAGTCAGTTGTTGAGATGCGTGGCCATGCAAATTAAATAAATTTTATTTATACCCCTTTACTGTTTTTACTCAAGCAGCGAACATATCCAACAGACCAGCAGTGGGTTGCTCCCGGTTCAGTCCGGTTCAGTGAACCGGTAGCGGCGGTGGCGGGACGCTCTGCCCACCTGCCTGGGACGCTTCTGCGCATGTGCTGAAGCGTCCCACGCGCACGCGCAAACCGGTACCGACGGGATTTACAACCCACTACTGCAACAGACCTTCTTTCTCCTATTTTCCCCACAAGAACCCAAATAAATAAATTCTAATTGTTACAGAACTATGAGATATGAATTTAAAATCCTTGGTATATTAATACCGGTAAGTGTACCAGCAATTTAAAATGTCTCCTCTCCTATCTGTTTTTCAAAATCGGAAGCTTGTATTGAGCTTCTGGTTTTTCAGATCCATCCAGTGCAATTGATAGGCAAACACTTGCAAACAACAACTCAGTCACTGTTAAACTGAACTATGACAGCAAACTGTTGCTGACAAATCTGTGCAGTTTTAATATCAGAGCGTTTGTCGTCTTAACCATCGGCTACAATAATTTGCATCATTCTGCATTACAAATTATGTTTGAGTGAAGGGGAAACAAACAAAAAATAGAACACTGTGATTCTTTTTTACACAAACCCCCTTTTCTTTCTTGCTAATCAGAAAGAACAAAGGGTAATTCTCAGCTCCAAAGCCATGGGCAGTTTCAGAGTTAAGATGAACAATGGGCGCGCTGTGTTTAGGTGTATACATTTCCATGCAAAAATATATTGGCCCCAATTCAGAGATTTTTCTGTGCTGGAGTGGGAAGCAAGAAGACTACTGCTTGTGAAGACCTTTCCGGCCAGATGGTCAATGCAGTTAGCTTTCAAAACTAAAGCAGAAGAGGAAAGGGATCAGTCCTCATATTCCCAAACCACACCGATCCCTCTGTTTTTGGTTCTGTCTGTTTGTGCGTGTCCCCATACATCTGCAATTCAGGAACACAACACAAGCAGCCTGACTTTGCAAGCACAATTCTCTTTCTCCACATAGCACTCTTTTGCATTTATCACACGGACAATATTTTTCCAGTTTACATATTGTCCCAATAAAACCTGGACGATTTTTATTGTTTTTAGTGAATGTCAGCAGTTTTTAGGGGGGGAAAGGCAGTCAATTAGTGCTAAAGTGGTGAGGCTTGATGGCTAAAGTGCTAGAAATGGAGAAATTTAGGACATTTTCAGCAATTTCCGTTCTTTCACTGAGTCCCAATAAACATTATCTGTTGCTTATACACTATTATAGTTGAGACCAAACAATCTCAATAATGTCCAAAATTGCTTCTTCATGCACAGATTGCCAGCTGTAGTTTCTTACAAATTATGACATTTCAGGAACAATAATATAAATCCCCCTTCTGAAGAAAAGGTGAGATTGAAATCTCAGAGAAGTCTGATTTCACAACTCCCTCTTAGCAAAGATGTTACCTCTCCAGTATCAAAAAGCAGGAACAACAATAAAGAATTCAGTGGAAGAGATTTTGGATCTCCAAATTTCACAGTCCACAGGCTTTCATTTTTGCGGGAACTTTACACCAGTCTTGCCGCTAATATAAATACTGTAATGCCTCTTCTTAGAGAAAGAAGATTGGGCTGTTCTGTAAGCCATTACTGATTACAGTTAAAGGGACCAATTGAACATTAAGTGAAGAAGAGAGCTAGATTTCTTGGTCTATCACTTTGTGTTATATTCAACCTAACTGATTTTAATCTGCGTTTTGGGAAATGTGTTCATTAATTATTATAATAATTTCGTTGGAAGAAGAGCTTACTTCTACTGAGCATCTGAACTACAAGTAGGTGAATTTCTAAGACTAATCAAAACTTAAGCATTGACAAATTAATGTAGACAGTATTTTCCTTGTAGTGCTTAAATAAAAGTTTCATATTTAGATTATTAAAATGTATTTTAAAGCTCAATTGCAGAAAACAGCAGTCTAAGTACAAGTTATTTCATAATGCTTTTAGGATAATAAGTATAAAAATACCACTTACCTTTCTAAAATGCCATTTTCCTGTGGTATAACTCCATTGATGGCTGCCTGAAAAGGAAGCATACAACATTTAATTTTCTAGACAACAATGATAACTGTCTAGTTTTGTGACTACAACATGGATGTGGATTGTCATTGTCATGCTGGAATGTTTTCAGATCTCTCAGTGAAGTCTACAACTCTGGTTTTCCTAGAAAGAATCCCACCAAGTGTTAATCAACCTGGTCATGCTTAGTATCCAAGATAATGGAACATTGCCTGCTGACATATGGATATGTCCCTAAAGACAGCAGAAGTGAAGTTAAAAATGGCCAAATTGGAGATGAGAAAGCTGGTTTTAAAAGAAATGAGGAACTCTTCAAATATATTGTCTGCCAACTGATTAATAATAAGGCTGTGCAAATTATCTAAAACAAGCTCTTCACAAAGTTTACTAGTCCAAGCAAAGTACTCTCTTTAAACCTTTAAAGTAGTCCCAACCTAGAAAATTCAGTACAGCTATTTCAAAGGCTTTCCCCAGCAGTTTTTACGCATGTTTGCTTATTTGTGCAGGCACATGCACACAAACAGACAGATAACCAGAGAAAGACTTCAGAGCAGCTGTCCTAACCTTCTCAGAGGTAGCAACTCTTTTAATGCTTCAAGGAAAGTGCAACATGCTTTGGTGCCAATATGCTTTTTGAAATATGCTCTCTCTCAAATGCTTTTGCATGGTCTTAATTAAGATACAGTATATATTAATATTCCACATTAGAGAAAATAAGTTCAGAATGATCAAAGGCCTATTTCAAATGGATATAAATCGGTCATTAAGGAACGGGGAAAAAGTTTCTGTCATACTAATGTAACAGGTCAGTTAATTGCTAAAATTGGTAAAAAATTAAAATCTGTTTGATATGAATTCCTAACATGCATTAAGATAAAACTGGGATACTATTTTTTTTTTTGCCACCAAAGAAAATGCAGACTCATTCATACTGTGCATTTATGACAAATTATTTTAAGTAACAAATAGAATTGACAACAATGCCCACGCAATATTTCCAACCAGTTTGCACAAAACATCAGACCTAAGGTGGAACATATAGTGGCACTACAAATTTTTTAGTTGGCTTTTCTTTTATAAAAAGAAAAAGAAATTCAGAGAAAAAGTCAGACAGAAGGTAACTACCAGTGGCAACCAAAGACTATGTGATTTCCTAGGCAAAACTAGGAAGAGAAATGGATAGAATAATCTTGCTTTATTTCAATGTTCAAAGACAGTTATGGTCACTGGAGTTATTGCATTTAAGCCAAGTGGCTATTCCCTACTACTGATGTTAGGGTAAGCAAGTATACAAGAACAATATAGTATTAAGGCTTTGCTCACTACGGGACAAATGAGGCTGATGAAACCTAGAGACAGGGCCTTCTTGATGACAGCCCTATATCTTTGGAATTCTGTCTCTTTAAAACTGATCTGTTAAAAGCTAATTTATTTACATAAATAAGCACATTTAATCAATGTTTCTATCCATCTTGTCAGTGAGAATTAGCATGTTCTCCATCCCCTTTGATTAAACCATGGCTGATGGGACCCAGAAAGCTGGTCTTTTCTGTCATAATACCTGCCTTCTTTAAATTATCCCCAGATATCTTTATGGCCCCTATCTTAAATGCTTTTAAAGAGGTCTTGAAAACCATAGCCTTGGGCTAGGATAGGTGATAAGCCTTTTATAGGATTCTGCACATTAATTTGAAAGTTTTCTTCTTTTATGGACATGCAACATTCTTTTCTTTGCTATCTTGTGCCTTGATTTGTTTAATGTTATTTATTTTTATTTTATTTTTATTTTATTTTATCAAATTTATTGGCCGCCCATCTTACCACAGAGTAACTGTGGTATTTATTGCCCAGCCTTCATGGGATTGGCGGTCTTATAAATTTTACTAATAAGTAAATTAATAAATACTAACATGAGTCACCCTTAAACATGTTAAACCACAAAGTCCCTCTTCTATCAATTACAATATAATAAATGAAAAGAAATGTGACACCATGGTCAGAGTACAAGATTAAATAGGGAACTTCAAGTAATACTCTCTACTAAAACTCATTAATTGACTGGGTGAAAGACTGTTTAGATATATTTTATAGAGGTACAGATAGTCCTTGACTTACAACAGTTCATTTAGGGACCGTTCAAAGTTACAATGGCACTGAAAAAAGTGACTTATGACCGTTTTTTACAATTATGACCTTTGCAGCATCCCCATGATCATGTGATCAAAATTCAGATGCTTGGCAACTGGTTCATACTTATAACCGTTGCTGGGTCCCGGGGTCATGTGATCCCCTTTTGCGACCTTCTGACAAGCAAAGTCTACGGGGAATCCAAATTCACTTAACAACCAGGTGACTAACTTATCAACTATATTGATTCACTTAACAACAGAAATTTTGGGCTCAACTGTGGTCTTAAGTCAAGGACTACCCATACTTTAAAGAGGTGGCTAGTAGGGAAGGAAGATTTAAATAAGAAAAATTATGCCAATTCATTACTATTTGCCCCATTTAAAGATTTTTTTCCAAGTAGGTGAAATTAAAGCCTCTAAAAGGATAAAAACTTAAGTGATTGAGTACTGATCCAGGTAATCCATGGGCTTTTTTTAGAATGACACTCTTCCAATATCCTGATATCAAAATCCAGCAGCAAATTGTTGAATTAATGGCAGGTTTGAATTTCTAGCAGAAATTGAATAAAAATCCAAGCAATAAATTGAGCACTGCCTTTTAAGTGGGTGCCTCCAAAGTGTCTTTCCAAATGTTTTGCAGAAACCAATTGCTAATTTAAAAACTGAAAACAGATGTGCAAGAAGTTACAGGCCTACTTTTTTCCTCTGAAGTCTCTAATGTTATTCCCACCCATCCCTTTTTAAAAATAGCAATAGATAACTTTGATTCTAACAAATACAATTAGGCCGAGAAACATGGACACCATTATTCCAAAATAATATTTTCTGTTATCTATAAAGAATCAATACAGAAGATTGTTTAAAGCTAAAATTTGGAGAATCTCATTTCAAAAACCTATCATATCTAGAGATCCACTTAGGTTAGCCTTAGACACCCCCCCGTAATTCAGTCTCATAACAATACAACACTAGTCTTCTGTACTCTAAGTAACAAGGATTATTAAAAAGAAAAATATGAACTATACTGAACTCCCAGGAGTCTTTCTGTATTACTATTTCTAATTTCTGGACACACTATGAGCATTCTGAAAATCCAAAGATAACTGATTTCATTGTTTCCTTCCACGTATTTCCTTCACATATTTACTGACATAAGGATAGATCCAATACAATGCTGTTCTTCGTATCTGCTCACTTTCTAAAATATACATTTAGAAAGAACTTTAGTTCTTTCTGGTTTACTATTAACTTTCCTAGAGCAGAGCTTAATATTTAACTGCCATTAAATATGGTTTTTAAAAAGAGGTAATTATGCAAAGCACGTGAAATAGCAATACAATGATTGCATACATTCAACAAAATGTGGGGCACAGAAGCATTCTAAATTAATAACATTAAGATGTAATAAATTCAGCTGTAAAACATAAGATTCTTTTTTGCTCTTAGACATTTAAGATACATTTTTTGATTACCAAACAAGAATATACAATCTTTTCAAATGGCTCCATCAGGCAATTAAAGATAGGCTGTTAATTCCTCCCTTTTTGGCCATGGCAGTCAGTGGTGAGTTTCAAAATTTTTTACTACCGGTTCTGTGGGCGTGGCTTTGTGGGCATGGTGTGGCTTTGTGGGCGTGGCTTTGTGGGCATGGCAGGGGAAGAATACTGCAAAATCTCTATTCCCTCACTCCAGGGGAAGGTTACTGTAAAATCCCCATTTCCTCCCGATTATCTAGGACTCGGGAGGCATAGAATAGATGGGGGCAGGGCCAGTCAGAGGTGGTATGTACCGATTCTCCGAACTACTCAAAATTTCCGCTACTGGTTCTCCGAACTACTCAAAATTTCCGCTACCGGTTCTCCAGAACTGGTCAGAACCTGCTGAAACCCACCTCTGATGGCAGTACATTTCATTTCTACAAATAGCCTAATGGATGAGATGGATTCTGGGGCTTGTTACCCAACACATTTAGAAATATCAGGTTTGAAAAGTCTATATTAATAGATCAGAATTTCAGACTGTAATTAAATCCAGTTTATATCACATACATCAGTATTTTCTTTCTTCTTTGGAGGGTTTCTAATACTTCAGTTGGGTGTTTGCATATCAGCACATGTATGTATGTACTGCAAAAAGATTTATAAAATGTGTATTGGCTCTGTTCATACGCTGAACTGCTGAGGAACATTTTGAATTGGAAACATCATATATTGAAATATATAATTTTTTATAATGAATTAAATTCAGACTCAGTCATTTACACTGCAAAATAATACCTCTGAAATAATTTGAAACTAGTTATTGCTAAAGTAAATCCCAATTGGTTTAGTCAGATATGAGTAAACCTTGTCTATTTAACTAAAAAAATGACTGATCTGACTTCTCAAGGTCATACTACATGTCATACCCCCATATATTTTGTAGAAGGCAACACACAAATTTATACAAGTAGTGAATCTTAAAATAAGAACTGAAACATTAATATATTAATTACTAAACAATATGTATTTGATTGCTTCTTATTCATCCATTCAGATGAGCAATCATGTTTCGTCATTCACTGTTTTAAAAAATTCTAATGATCCTTGGGAATTAATATGTATTTGCATTTCTTAACACATGAGAAAAAGCGATTCCCCCCCCTCATAATTCCCAGTAGCCTAGAGCAACAAAGTGAAGTCTACAACATATTTATTATCTCTGATATCTCAGTTTTCCTGAGATCAAATCTTAAAACATCATTCTTGCTAATAAGAAGTCACATTCACCATAAAAAAATTACCCTAACGGCATTGGTCTTACTCATAATGAAAGCAAATTAAAGCTATTTTGAGAATGCACTCATCTGCATATTTTTCTTCCTAATAAAAATCTTGTAAGATTCTAAAAAAGTTTAACTTTCCCAAATTCCCAAGCATCACAACAGTGTTTTTCTAAACCATCTGCTTCTAAAAGGACTAGGGATAGAACAGAAGCAGCATTGGTTTAGTTATTTACAGATTTCATGGTCAGGTGGAGACTACTGGTAAAATAGTTGTAGGAGGTAAATGGCGAGGTTCTAATCAAGGCAATAGAAGCAGCAATACTTCTAATCTCTTCCTCAGAAGCAGCCTGGTAGATAGAATGTGGTTAAGAGGAGACCATTCTGAGAATTACCACCCCTCCAAAAAAAAGGAGTGGCATGTGTTATTCTGATATTAATAGCAATAGCAATAGCAGTTAGACTTATATACCGCTTCATAGTGCTTTTACAGCCCTCTCTAAGCGGTTCACAGAGTCAGCATATTGCCCCCAACAATCTGGGTCCTCATTTTACCCACCTCGGAAGGATGGAAGGCTGAGTCAACCTTGAGCCGGTGAGATTTGAACCGCTGAACTGCAGCTAGCAGTCAGCTGAAGTAGCCTGCAGTGCTGCACTCTAACCACTGCGCCACCTCGGCTCTTAAATCCACTACCAAACGTTGCTGCAAAATCCAAACAACACTAAGATGGGCAATGTGCACTTCCACTTATGCCATCCTATAATAATTATTTATTTCATGGCTTTATTAAGATTTCAGAAGGGAGGAGAAATTATTGAAACTTCACTGCATCACTGAAAGCAAAAGGAATTTTTTTGTGCTAAATCTTATCAGTGGGCATTTGGGGGGAAAAAGAAATAAAACTATAGTGCTGCAGGTGAATTTTTTTTAGTTTTGATTTTTTTTTTTTAGTTTAAACAAATTTCCTCTATTCCAAAAGCCCAAAGCATCAATCAGCTTTAAAAACATTGAAATGTTGTACCGGTACTCTTTGCATAATTAGTTTAGTTTTTGCTTTGGGGCAAAATTTTAATTACTCTTTTAACTGTTTAAAGCAATGTAATTATAGTTTGCATAAATATATAAAATGCCTCCCACCTTAAGTTTAAACTTGCTACCCTGAAAATATGAATTTGTGAAAAGAAATGCTTAACGAGAGGGGGGAAAATGTTAGTCAGAGTGCCAAGCGCTTCTGTCCTCTCAGGTGCTGCCTTTTGTGTGGACTAAGAGTACAAAGAACTCTCTATTACAAGAAATAGAGTAGCTTCTTCATAAAAAGAAATTGACATTTATTAGCCTTGCCGCTCACTTGATGACTCTGCATTTCTTGTTGGCAGCTGCGCAAGGATAATAGAAGTAGAAAGAGTTCATTACTGCAGTAATGAAATTTCAACTACTGTTTAGATAAGGTTGCATATGGTACTGACATTACTTTCATAACTTATCACCAAGCTTTACCAAAGGCTTACTTCTGTATTGATACTGTGCATTACTGAATTTTATATCTACAAATTCATGCATACTAAACATAATATTTAATAGCAAATTGGGAATAAGTTAGGTTACAAAAATTCTACAAGCACCTCACTTTTTATTATAATGTTCCTATTTGTTCATTTTTTTGGCAAGCAACTGCAGATGTAAAAAACAAAACCCAAGCTAAAACTGTCTTTATGAAGTAGGCCAGATGAGCAGCATTCTTAAGCATTTAGCCTACCCCCCCCCCATCCCCATCCAAATGCACAGCCATCACTTCTTTCAAAGATTATTTTGGTGCCTCAGTACTATTCAGTTTTAGTGCCTCAGTACTTCTCAATTAACTGTAGTGTACAGTATGGAAAGATATAGATATGCTTATTTTTCTGGCATGAAAATGGGTTTTTTTTTCATTGGTGCATAGCATAGTTCGAAACAGATTCAATTTTCCTTGTATGTCAATTAAGAACACAGAAACTGTATAGCAAAACAAGCCTGGAAACTTAAATTTATAAATATGCTTTTTGAATTTTCCAAGAGGAAAATAATAAAATTCTATAAATATCTCCAAAGCCATTGCTAAACTATTTATACAAAGTAAGTCGAGTTAAAAGCTATAAACTATTTTATACAGGAAATATATGAGATAGTCACATAAAAATCTGTGGTATAATTATTTTATGAAGAACATCAAAACTTATGTTACCTACCGTAGAAAGTTATTCATGTTAATATTCTCCAGAAGAACACACACTGAGATACCTAGTTTATCACTTTTCATTTCTTGCAATTACAATGACCATATGTGATTTATTTCCAAAAGCTCTCCTTTAGCTTTATTTAATTTATTTATTTTTCTTGGTTTTGCTTTTGAATTTTCTAAATGTTCTAAAACTAAAAATATAATTTTGTTATCCTTACAAACTTCTTTCAGATTTGCCCTTTTTTTCGGGTTTGTCCTTTGTTTTTTCCATGAAAATATGGTAATTGTACAGTAATACACCAATACAACAATGAATACTTTCTAGGAAAACTACTTCTTGATCAAAAAAGAACTGATTCTGGAATTAAAATTCTGGGCTCATCTGAGTATTCTAATTCTTCAAGATAAACATCTAGTAACGAGCAGATGGATTATTAAAATTTGGAACTGAATTCTATAGAAAATGTCTAGAGTTTGACTCTTAAGAACTAAATTTGAAGGGTTGTTTTAACATCTCCTTCATACCCAAACATTCTGATACAAGGAGCCCTGAAGTTGCATTTGGTGAGATTGCACAACACATACATAAATCCATGATTATTCAAACTGTAAAAATGAAGACTCGAGAGTGCATAATTTTTGAAAATAGTAAAATGCCATATCCCCTCTTTCATGATCTGCATCTGGAATGGTACAGCTGTAAGCTCTAGTAACTTGTGTGGGTTTTTTATTTTTACAAAAAATATCAATATCAACAACAATTTTGCACTTCTTCAGCCTCACATAATCTGTATAAAACCCACTACAAAAAAAGTCTTATCTCTTTCAGTAGCTGCTTTCCTTAATACAGGCTGTATCCTTTTAAAAATGAAGCTTAGTAACAAAGTAATAAAAACTTGCAGCACTTTTTTTTTTACATTAAGGATTATTAATGTTTTAAATCTTAAAATGTAAAACCATAAGATAATTCTACCTCATCTTTTGGATATAAGATATAAACCTGTATTATCCAAACCATTTCTCTCACAAAAACTCAGAAAAGTGCCATTTTCTCAATGTGTCACATTATATCACTTTCTTCTGCATACAAAGACAACTAGATTTCCAATAAATTTCCAACTTTTTAATGTATCTCTGAACATCTGACCTCCTAATACAGATCAGTTGACACTAAATTCTTTCCTATCATTGTACAATATGAAACATTATATCCATTCTGTTTCTTTATTTAACCTTTCTTTGACCCTGAAAATGCATTATCTTTATTGGCACAAGTATGTAGATTTGAGAATTTTTGGCAAGACATTTTGGCAAAGATTTGTTGAAAATTGAAGTACAGTTACAAATAGATGCTAACACAAGCTTACTGTCCCCCTCAGACTCTAAATATTTCTTACAAGACATGGTTTCACTTTTCTAAACTCATGCATTTGCCAGATATGTCATACTTTACTGTGTATCTGAAAAATTTGGTCTTAATAATAATCTGCCTAGGACTGAACTCCCTCAGGAGAAACAGACCCTGTTCTTTAAAAATCCAGGAAATTTACATTTAGTATGGATCCCTGAAAATCAGATTTGACTAGAGATACATGTTGTCAGTAGGTAGCCATAAGATTGCAATATAAAAAAAAACAAAACCTGGCCTTGAGGATGTTAGTATTTCTTTTTTCACTATAGCATACCTTGTCTCTCTACTAATTTGGAAAGAAAAGTTGTATCCTCCTGAAGCATACTCTTGTATACTGTTACCATTACTTCACTTCCAATACACACCTCAAAAAAACATGAAAGCGCAGAGACATATGATACTTGATCAAAGGTAAGGAAATACAACTGATGCTTTGTCACCATGAACAGCCCAGTAAAATCAGAAAGCAGTAATGATGTCCAAAACTAAATGGAATCCTTACAAAGATGTAAAAGGAGAAACTTCCATCCCTGCCCCAAGACTCTGAAAAAGGACAAAGCTACATCACGAGTAACATCATTCCAAATCAAATGCAATGGAAAAACATTGCAATCAATTGGGCCAATAAGAAAACTTTGGTTACTGCTTCTTGCAACGCCAAATTACATTTCTCCCCCCCCCCGCCCCCCAAAAAGTGAAAGGCCTATTGTTCCTTTTAGTATGTACATGTATTTCTTGATTTAGGATTTTAATCTGGTTTTCATTCAGGAGCAAAAAGTAGGTTATGTTCTACTCTTTCCTCTTATTTTTCCCCACATCAAAAAGCCTGTGAGGTAAGTCAGGATGAGAGACAGTGACTTCCCCAAATTCTCTTAATGAACTAGAACCAGGTTTCTCTTCCTCCTAGTCCAACACTTTAATCACATCATCACATCTTCCATGATTTGAAAATGGGCTGGTAGATTTGACACAGCCCTACATTAAGTTTGTATATCCTTTGAACCCTCAGTCTTCCAGCTAGCCATGCTAGGATTCGAGGAATTTTCCCTCTGATTTTAAGCATCAAACACATAAAGTAAAATAAATACTTACCACTAAATCCCAGTTATTTTGTTCAAGTAAGGTGATAGCTTCATCAATATTTTCTATTCCAGTACATGCCTAAAATAATAAAGAATTACAAAGTTTCAGCTGAAAAAAATCTGCCAAAAATAATAATTTGTTAAAAATCCTACAGGTTAGAAACTGCATTCAGCAGGATCACAACCTCTTGATATCTAGACATCTTAAGACATAAACATAGATTAAATGTAGGAGATTCTATTATATGAGTTCAGAAAATTTAGACATCAGCTGGTAAACCAAGAATTATCAAACTTGTAGTTCATTTTATTAATCCAATGGCTAGCTGTAATAGATTATAGTAGTATAGCTATACAATAGTACAGTAGTATATAACTCTTCCTATTTGCAAAAGATTTAATAATAGTCAAGCAATACTCTTGACTATTCAGCAAGTTCCTTAAGCCAAATATATATTCAGTTAAGAGGTATGACCCATCGACAGCTTATCCCATAAATATAGCTATAACCATTATACTGAGTGTTAACTTCACATGCAAGATGTCCTAGATCCGTGATGGCGAACCTATGGCACGCGTGCCACGGGTGGCACTCGGAGCCGTATCTGAGGGCACACGAGGCGTTGCCCTATGTCAGGGAACGTTGCCCTATGTCATGTCAAAACGAATTTCCAGTTGGGCCGTTGGGCCGTTTTTCACCCTCCCCAGGCTTCAGGAGGCTTTCCTGAAGCCTGGGGAAGGCGAAAACGACCTCGGCCCCCCCCCGCCCTCTGGAAGGCCGAAAATCAGCTGGAATCCATTTTTTGCCATCCACAGGCTCTGGAGGCTTCAGTGAGCCCTGCGCGCATGCGTGGGGGGGGAGCGCAGGGGGGTTGTGCGCACGTGTGGGGGGAGGGCATTGCATTATGGGTGTGGGCACGCACACGCGTGCTATCGCACACGCTCGCGCCCTTTTGGCACCCAAGCAAAAAAAAGGTTCGACATCACTATCCTAGATGCAGCTGTTGATACTGTATTTCCAAGTAAAAGGAGGACCATCATATTTTAAATATTTTCATATCTATCTTCTCACACACAAAGTGTTCAAGGCAAAGTATAAAAACAATGAAAGAGGAAATAAAAATAATCACAAATAGGAAAGCCATCCTCCTAGATATTTGTATGATGTACAATACAGAAAATTGTATATTGCTATATTACTCCATGTCAAACTAATTATGAAAGAAAATACATGCTTGCATTATTCTTCAAACAGGTAGCCTTTGACTGATGACCACAATTGGGACCTAAATTTCTATTGCTAAACAAAGCAGTTGTTAAGTAAGTAGCACCTGATTTTAGGACCTTTTTCTCACGGTTTTTAAGCAAATCATTGTTAAGTGAATCACAAGGTCATTAAGCCAATCTTGCTTCCCTCATTGACTTTATTTGTTGGAAGCTAGCAGGGAAGGTTGCAAATGGCAATCACATAGCCCTGGGATACTGCAACCATCATAAATACAAATGCTAGTTATCAATTGCCCAAATTTTGATCATGTGACCATGGGAATGCTACAATGAAGTGTGAGAACCAGTTGTAAGTCACTTTTGAATAGTCACTATACAAATATCTATGGAGATTCTGTCATCCAGCTCATGGTTGTCCTAAAGGTGCTTTTTCAAGAGGCAACTGGACTTTCTGGTTTTTCTTTGAAGACGTTTTGCTTCTCATCCAAGAAGCTTCTTCAGCTCTGACTGGATGGTGGGGAATGGAAGGATTTATACCCCTCGCATACAGCTGGTCATTTGCATTCTTTTAGGTCACCGGAGGTTTATCTCTAATCTACAATACAGTCCTTTCAACAGTTCCAAGGCTCCACACCCATTTGCACCACTCAGGTGACCCTGATGACACAGATAAACCTCCAGGTGACCTTAACGACTCGCTAAAAGGCTGCAAATGACCAGCTGTTTGCGAATCCTTTCATTCCCCACCATCCAGTCAGAGCTGAAGAAGCTTCTTGGATGAGGAGTCTTCAAAGAAAACCCAGAAAGTCCAGTTGCCTCTTGAAAAAGCACCTTTGGGATACTAAAGAACTATCTGTACGTGTATTTTGAATGTGCATATAACAAAAGCATGGTTTAGTAATCATTGGGGCTGAAGCAAATTTGAATAGGAAACTCTTTCATTATCTGCAGCAGTCCTAAGGAAACTCTTCAATTTAAAGTGGCCCTTACTTTTTTAGGAAAATTTTCATTAACTTGTAAAAATAATATCTGCATGGTAAGGGCAAAGGCACATATACCAGTGCATTAAATTTGTTACATATTTCACTCCTTCCAATAGAAGGGAATGAGAGTTGATTTACACTTTTTTCAAGTATCTACTTTGAAGGGCTGAAAGATTCCACAAAGCAAAATTCTCTTTAGAGGGAAAGAACTCAAGTGGCTACAAGAGAGAGAGGGACTGGCAAAAGTTCCTCCTTTTGTTATTGGTATTGTTTTGCTGAATCAAGCTTCTTCCACCGATAGCAAATTTTCTGTTTGCAATTCATGAAGGCAAACAATATCTAAAGCAAAAATTAAAACCAGATTTCATATTATATTTCCTACCCAGTAACCCCAGTTTCTCTTGGATCTTTCTTTGTTTCATATGCGAAACATACTTTCTCCTTGATCCACGTATAAAAACAGACCTATGTTCAAGCTCAATGAAAAATCCAGGTGGCAGACAGCTACTGTTTTGTTTCTAAATTCTATCCCAGCTTTTTGAACACTTTACACCATCAAAATCTAAGCGAACGAGTGAGCAAGCGAACAAGAAAGTTTATATTAATCCTCATGTATTCAGAGTGCATCGGTAATGTATGTTATATATACTTCTTAATGGCAGAACATAAAATCATAGTGCTGGAAGGGGCCTCAGGGGCCTTCTAGTCCAAACCCTTGCTCAAGGCAAGAGAACTTATATCATCAATGGTAAGTGGCTGTCCAGTCTATTTTTGAAAACTTCCAGTAATGAAGCACCTACAACTCTGGGAGGCAAACTATTCCATTGATTAATTGTTCTGTCAGAAAATGTCTCCTTACTTCTAGGTTGGATCTTTGTTTAACAAGCTTCCACCTATTACTTTTTGTCCTGCCCTTTGGTGTTTTGGAGAATAAATCAATTGCCTCTTCTCTGTCACAGCCCCTCAAGTACAGGAAAAGAGTTATCATGTTCCCTCTAATTATACTCTTTGATAGGCTAGATGTACCTAGTTCCTTCAACCATTCATCTGCCACACACCCCTGCAAAGGTTTCTCTAAGCTGCTTGTACCCAAAAGGGCGTCACCTGAAACACGGCCACAGGATGGCAATAAACAGAAAAGTACTAATACTTCACCACCCTTATCACTATGAGGTAAGGCCTTAAGGCCTTAATCACAGCTCTCACCTGTGTCCAGTCGAGTTTGTCTCTAAACATTTCTTCTGTTGCTTCAACTCCCTTAGCTCTTTTGTAAATCATAGGGAGTGACAGATCATGAGAGGGGAAAGGATGCATAGACATGATCCAATTCAAAGCTGCACCTGCCTTCTTATTCCAAGTGGTGATCAAGAGACTTCAGATGGACCATGCAGCAGACCAGCTCCTGCTGAAACCCATCCAGTTCCATTAGTCACCAAAGGCAGCCCAATCTAGCCAAGCCTCCCTTAGTGGTTAGTGGTACCATGAAATCCAATGGTACAGTAATAGAATGTGATCTAACCATGACAAGGGGAGCACCAAAATCTCTCCCAATTTGAGATCACATAGTGACTGTTCCGACAGGAACACCAGATTCGGTGTATGACTACTGTCCTTTATCAGCCTCTGGGTGACCTGGACAGGCTCGTGGCCATCATTGTGGCCATAAATTCACGAACTGCTTCAGACCCAGAGAAGGAAGATTGAAGTTTCCCAAGACCACAAGTCTGGGGAACTCCACAGTCAACCTGGAAATGGAGTCAAGGAGCTCAGGCAGGGAGCTTACTATGCAGCAGGGAGGCGATTCTAATATTAGCTGGCAAGCAATACAGCAATCTTTTTCCAATATACGAAGTACCACATGTAGGAAAATATAGTCTCCCCTACCCTATGCTCTGAAATCATCTTTCATAATACCCTGCTATACATATTGACAAGAAAGAAAGACAAGAAAACTTTCAAACGCTGCTGAGCTTTGGAAGTACTCTTATCAAAAGTCTTATCGAAGTTTGCTTATCAAGCAAAGTTCTGACACCCACAGCTCGAGAATAAAAAAAAAAATTTTCAACTCAACACACTAAGAAATAGTACTGCTAAATAGTCAAATTACTGATTTAAGAGAGTGGTCTGAAAGGAAGTGGTTGGAAAAATTAATATTTTTAAGTGCTGTACTTCCCTATTCATCCTTTAAGTAGATTTGGCTACTTTCATAACAATCTATATTCACTGCAATACCTTACCATAATTATACAAGAAAAAATATGTTATCTGCAGCACAATTTGTTGACTAGAATTCAGTCTGTTCTATTTCCCTTTCTGTAATCCCTTTCAGTGGCATAGTAGCCAGCCTGAACCCAGCCTAATAAATGTAGCAAGTTGTCTGAAAAGGGGGAGTGGCTCTTCAACTGTCCGGGTCAACTTTAGTACTCTTTGCAAACAACAACAACAAACTCTATTCTTCCTGCAGTTAACAAATCTGCAAAGGAAAAGAAGCATGGCATTCTTGTTAAAGCAGAGTCTTGTTAAAGCAAAGTAAAGAAACACTTGATAACAATTTTTTAATCTATGCTCTAAATACCCATATACCTACATAGTGTAGAAGTATATATGTACTAATCTGTGGCACCAAAAAAGCAAGACAAAGATTCCTTACAAAATCAAGGATCAACATATAAACTTCTGAACACAAATATGATGAAATACAGTTCGTACACCATGCTGCAGAATCAGAGAGAAATTTGGTCCAGTGGTTAAACAGGTTAGAAACTAGGAGACTGTGAATTCTAGCCCCACTTAACCATGAAAATCAACTGGGTGACCTCAGGCTAGTCATGCTCTCTAAGGAGGAGGAGCCCAATCCACCTCACAAGTAGTTGTTGTGGGGAAAATAGGAGGAAGGAGTATTACAGTATGTATGTTTACTGCCTTGAGTTACATATAAAATAATAAAGCAGGATAATTTTTTTTTTGAAAAGTTGACCACCACAGCAAAATCTGCAATGCTCCCCCCCTTCAAAAACTAAGTAGTAAGAGTTGATTATAGTAGATAGCTAGTAAGTGAACACCAATTACCTACAGTATTACCTTCCAATTTATTTTTGCTCAAATTCCTTGCTTACTTCTCAAAACACTTCTCCATTTTTATGCAGCAATAAAGTCATGGATTCACATCTACCACTATAGAAAACATTTCTGAATATTATTTTTTTTCCTTTTACGATCCTGTAATCCCTTTTATCGGGGTGGAGTCGGGACAACTAAATGGAGCTGAGCGTTTACTGGTCGGATACCCTTCCTGACACCTGCACAGAGTTTGCAACAGATATTTTCTCTTTGTGCTCTGATAGGGAAACATCTGTCACTCCCTAGGATTGAATTCTTAACCTTCCAAGTGGGAACTGAGCATCTTCACCTCTAGGCCATCGTGCAGCTCTTTCTGAAGACTATATATTGTTGCAAAAAATATGGACAGCCACTAGATGGCAGCAAAGAATTATGATTTTCTATTCATCTCTGCTGTTTCTAATGGTTGTCCATTTTTTTTGCAGCCCATATCTGATATGGTAATCTTCCAACAACAGGTATACATACAAAAATTATTAACTGATCTGAATTACCTCTAAAAATCTCTTTATTAGCATTAATTTTCAAAGATAATTTAGTAAGCCTGAAATCAATAAACAAAAAAAGCCAAATTCAAATGTCTATGCCTACATCAAAACACATGTGCTCAATCTAGACATATGTGTTCAGTCAAGACATATAACTAGAAATACATGTTCTGGGCCAGGTATTTTGGGGTGGACACATCAGTGTCCCTTACAATGACATCATTAAATACTTGTTTCCCGATATTTGATGCAAATATCAAAAAAATTACAAAGGTCACCAAAAAACCCCAAACAAACTAACAATCAAACAACAAACAAGGAAAAAAAGACAGATCAGTAATGATAATAGATGGAATTTAGTCTTCATCATCTGCCACATTCTTGATGGTAGGAAGCAGAACTTGGTAATATAGTAATTGCTGAAATTTTTTGCCCACATGATAATCACCTGATTGCCTTGGAATGATTATTTAAAGAGGAGAAAGGTCCCAAGCGCTTCATTTAAAACTGAAATGATGACAACTGATTAACACACTTATGTTTCTAGTGTTTCTAGTACACAAATTCTATACTAACTGAAGTTTTTTAATTTAATTAATTCAATTATGGGCCTGCTATTTAACTGCTATTATCTATTGTAAGAAAGTTAGCACCCATCCACCTCCTAGAAGAGACAAAGGGCACCCAGAAGGGAATGTTCAGTAGGCGCAAATATATCAAAAAGAGCTACAATATTCCAAGAGAGAGAGATAAAAGGATGACTAAAAAGTCAATAAATGATGGAATTTCAAAAAGGTTAAGAGATTATGGATAATGAGAAAATATATTAATAAAATGGAAAAATACAAATAGGAAAAATAGTAGTATATATATTAACAGATAATGCAACTTATTATAACTAAAAATAAGTGAAACTTAGTAGATGGAAATTTAGGATAATTTCCTAAGTAATCTAATTGTATTATCAATATTAATAGTGTGTTAAAATATATTGTGAATTTAAATTATTAAGGATTAGAAATTGTGGGGATTTTGAGATACACTCCCGGGATTGATTAAATATATTTGGCTTTATTAGTAATCCTACACATTTGGAATATTGAAGTTATGGTGGAATAATGAGTAATTTTTAAAATATTAAATATTAGTAATTTAGTAGGGGATAACAATACATGGCGCAAATAAATGTTATCTATGTTTAAATGAATTAATGGGGGAAATGATGAAGAATTATAAAGAGAGAATAGTATTGTTGAAGTTGGAAGATTAGGATTACACATACTTATTTGTATTATTATTGTTAGTGTTGTTTAAAAAAGTTTTGACCCAGTCAATACACTGTCCACAAGATATGTGAAAACAAAACTGCAAATAAAACATGTTTAGATAGATAGATAGATAGATAGATAGATAGATAGATAGATAGATAGATAGATAGATAGATAATAGAGATAGAGATATATAGATATAGATAATAGAGATACACCCACAGTTCCTCCCTCTTTCGTAGAAATAGGAAAATTGACAGTCCTTTTAAAATGAGGCAGAAATTGCTAGCCAGAGGCTGGAAAACATCCCCCCCCCCCCAGTTTCAGGTATATTCACTACATTCCAAGAAACTGAGGACAAATCCAGATAAACTGAAGCAGAGGGGAAATGTGTACTTTAAGGAGTCTTCTTCTCTAAGAACAGATAAAAATGTGAAGTTAAGGATTTCATGCTAATTTTTTTCTTTTATATATATAGAGAAATATAGAGAATCTTCATTTCTCTATATAAATTTCATAATTGGGTAATTGGGTAATTAATCCTCAGTTTGCATCAATCCTTTCAAGCTGTTTGCATGAAATCTTACAAGAACCCTCTTGTAATTGCAATTGTCTTATTATTTCTTCTGAGGTTCCAGCTGAAAAAGAGCAATTTGTAGCCAATTAGCTACAACCAGCAACATCTTGTGGGCTGAATGGAGCATTGTTTGTGTTTTATAATTCTCAAGTTGCCGTCCCTCATTTGTAACCATTTTCTTATTTATCTATCCCAACAAGACTGACTATATGTAATGTCTTCCTTTTTAAGAAAATGTGATTGTATTTCTCTCTTATGACATTGGTCTACTTCCCAAGCAGAAGAAAGAAGTCTTGATATCTCTAGTGATATGCTTAGTCACAAGATGGTGAAGATGTGTAATATAGAAAATTATTTCATATTTTCATATTTTACCTTTTAAATACAAATAGAGTAACACAGGTACTTAGAACCCCCTCTAAAACAAACTAGGGATGGGAAATAACACGTCGGGTTAAGGTATCCCCTGGAAGATAGATGGCAGCAATTGTAACTATCAAACAGTACTTAAAGGCAGGAAAAGCATGACAGGATGTGCTTTTGAGAAAGGAGTTTTCAAACATGCCATTACAAGCTGTAAAATGCTACTAGATTCCTTTTAAAATACTTTTACTATAATATTTGTTTTCATGTAAAACCATCACATATATCTGTGTCATTAATTCACTAACAATATTTGGCATTGCCTCTAAAATGCCTTGTAAGCTGTTAAAGTAATCTATTGAATACAATAGATTTCACAATATTGTATTTGCTCTTTAAAAAATAGCAGAAAAATGTAAATGCATTATATGTGAATTTCCAGTAAGATGGAGAGATAAGATTACAAATAACCTTGAATTAAATGGAAAAGCAAAGTGACATTAACAAAGACTTGAAGTACATACTGGCTTCAATGAAATAATATCAGTGGTCATTCCAGTCTAATGTTTCGGTTCAACAGGTCATACGTGTAAGGTTACAATTCAAGCAACATATCACCAATCACATTTCAATGTAAACATATAGGAAGACAAAACCAAAAGATAATCAAATTCAAGATCTATATCTATACTAAAGGAAAAGTACAATCTGCTCTCTAATATTGGTACATAAAAATATTTGCGTTCATAGAAAATAGAATTATACTAAGCCTCCTGTAGATCTTAATCTTATTTCTCAAACTTTCAAATCTGCCAGTTACAGATTTAGACAGAACTTATTTCAGATTCATACTCTGTATAAAAAGGCTCATTGCTTTTAGATATGATCAATGCCTTAGATACCATTTTTTTTAAATAAAGTGTATGAATCAGCCTTCATAGTTTGCTTTGGTAAATATGTGATTTTTAAAAAATGTTCAATTTTTTTCAAGTTACAAACGTTCAATTTTGGAAAAGAAGCATCTTCTTATAAAGATATGAAATTATGATTTTTTCCTCTAGCATGAATAAAACTCCACTAAGTCTTCTGAGGATGTAGCCTAAAGTGTAAATTCTCAATGACATCATGCAGAAACAAAACAGAAAACATAGTCTGAAATAAGCATTTTGAAAGAGAAAATATTTTCAATTGTATATTAGTACTTTATTTACTTGAGTGTTATAGAATTTAATTCTGTAAAAAATATTTTCCTAAATAGAAGCTCATGTAGCAGAAATATTACTCACAAAATAATTTGAAACTCTTACAGAATTAAATTCTAGAATAAAGTTCTAAATATAACTTTATATAAAAGATATGAAATATCATGAAAACCACTGCAAAGTGCTGCTATTGTATATAAGCTATTGTATATGACAATCAAACAAATGTTAATCCTAGAAGTTGCAAAATGAAAGAAATGAAAGTACAATACTTATAGTTCAATTAGGAATAGAAACATGCATGGAAGCATCCAAGATTTGGATTCAATTCCTACTTAAGAACTTAGCAGGAAAACTTCAATGGTAATTATACCCAGGAAACCATGCACATAGAATTGTAACTTGCCCAAAATAAATTGTTACAATGATACCTCGGTCCACGTTGGTAATTTGTTCTAACACCGAGTACCAAGAAAACCACGTGACTTACCACATAACCAGGGATGAAATGCTACCAGTTCGGCCTGGTCCGGGCGTACCGGTAGCAGCGACTGCCGGTGGTTCGGAGAACCGGTAGTGGCGGCAGCGCGAGGCTCCACCCACCCACGTCGCCATTTTCTTGTTTTTAACTCTCTGCGCATGCGCATTCTGCGCATGCGCAGAGGGTGAAAAAGCACGCACACAAGCGGAGCGAGGGTGAAAAAGTGCGCGCGAGAGCAGAGGGTGAAAAAGCGCGCATGTGAGCAGAGCGAGGGTGAAAAAGCGTACGCGCTTCCGAACCGGTAAGGAAGGTAAGAAGATTTCACCGCTGCACATAACCCACTATTTCAGCCGGAAGAAATAGCAAGTCATGAGGCAACCAACATCAGCAAGTTCTTCCATGCACATCGACTACCGGGAGAAAGACAAGTGCCAGGACAAGACTTCTGCTTCAAAATGTATCTAATACCAAATTTGATGAGTTTTGAAGCAGTCGAGTGCTGAGGTACGACTATATCTTGTTACACATATATGACTATCAATATAATTTATATCTAAGTAAATAGTGTTTGGGTTTTAATATCAATGGTTTTTTTAAAAAATCATTAATTCATAGCTTCAGAACACAGGAATGCTAATGTATTTCAAAGTGTTCTGACGATCAGCAAATATGGAAATTTTCTTATTTTCCCCCCTTCAACGAAATCACATCAATCAGATGTGTGCTTATTCAAAATAAATCATCTTGCAATGATCAGTGAGTCTTCGTCCCAGATGGATGTCAATAGGATTGTGATCCATAATATAGTAGTATTCAAATGCACATTCATAGTGCAACCTAGTAACCACAAATATAATCAGTTTGGTTTGAGCAGTATTGTCTAGTGGTTAAGGCACCAGGCTAGAAACCAGGAGACTATAAGTTCTAGACCCACCTTAGCCATGAAAGCCAGCTGGGTGACCTTGGGCCAGTCACTAGCTCTCAGCCCAACTAAGCTCATAGGGTTGCTGTTATGGGGAAAATAGGAGGAAGAAGGAATGTTGGATATGTTCACTACCTAGGGTTATTTGTAAAAATAATAAAGGTGGGATATAAATAAATAAATAACATTATTCAGTAATAAATCATAATTGACCTAAGATCTCAACAATTCTGAACTCTTAATATTCAGAATATCTAAAATTATTAGGAATACAGTTGAATCCAATGCTGCCCTATTGGATTTTTGTTAGAAAAGTATTTATAAATCTGCTCCAGAGAAGGAACAGTTTCTTCTGCTGATGCAAGCATGCTATTGAATTCATCTTTTGATCTCAAGTCCTAATTAAATCTGATAAAAATCAGTAAAAATTAATAAAATATCACAAACTTCATTTGTTTGGGATACATCACCTAGATCCTAATCTAAAACACATAGCATCATAGATTACCAAACTATAATCTCTCTCTTTTGCAGAATGAAAGCAGGTAGCATTTTGTCTTTTATAAAACATCTACATCAACTATTGTCAGCACTTTCATCTGCACGTTTTTTAATTCTCACTGCATAAGGTACTATACAAACAAGCATGCAAATATACATCTATTAATATATACTACAAAAATTGAGTATAAAACTTAAAGCCAAATATATAGAACAAGATCAAAATGTTTGTTTATGAAAATGTTCATAAAGAGTGAGAAGTATCAGTAAATTCAGCAAAAGAGTTGCCAAATTGGTGAGATGCAGCAGCATATAAATTTAATAAATAAATAACTCTATTTCTCAATATAATTAGCAGGCTCCTTATCAAAAAGGAACAGATTAGTATATTACTACATATAAAATGTTCTATGTTTGCCAAATAATTAAAAAAAGGAATTTGATTTAAACATTTTGCTAAAATTTCAGTGATGTTATAATTGACCTTCATGGAGCATTTCCAGGGCCTAAATAGATTCCACATACCATAGCATCTGATCTTTGCATGTTCTCTTATTTGCTAGGAAGTACTGTATATATCTGAGTACAACTTTCTACACTTTATAGTATGATATATTTCACCTATCTTCTTTAAATAACCCTGATGCTCATTAGATATGATTTCATTTGCATGTAGCAAAATAGAAGTAATTTTAAAAGATCAGTTAGAAGAAATTAACAAATTGTGACATAATTAACTTAAAACAAAATCAGCAATATACACCTGTGGATACTTCCACCTGTGCCTCTAATATGCTCTGCTGGTGCTTATGATTTAATTCTTTCCCCCCCCCTCCGGAAACCCTTTTAAGAGAAATATCAGACTCCAGTTACCTTCCACATTTATCTCCCAATATGACTGCCCCCAAAATATGTTATTAGTAAATTAAGATCCTGCAATCCAGTACTGTATTATCAATTGTCAGAGAGTGGAAAACTAAGAAGGGGAAAGCTTGCAGATGGCAACAAATGAAGAGATGGAACTGATTTCAAGGAGAATTAGAGCTGACCCGATAGAGTAGGAAAAGGAGGTGGGAAAACAAAAGCAAATATCATATGGGCAACAGAGGGCAAAGGATGAAGTTAAATGGTTAGTGAGGCAGCCCAAAAGTAAAGGAACAGAATCTCTCTTCTGGGGATGGCTTATGTGTGAGAGCACAGACTAAAAGAACTTGAGGAGTAACCCTGAAAGAACAAACTGTGGATTCAATATTATTCTTTAGTTTACATTGAAGTTTTCTTTACATAATAACTTTGGCATTTTATGAAATACTTTCTTGGAAGTGGATGCATAAGCATTTGCGATACTGATATTTTCTGAAAATGCCACGTTCAATAGCTCAAAAAGAATGAAACTCTAGAACTAAAATTATTCATATAAGCTATGGTCAATTTTTTTTATAAAATCCATATATAAATTATATTAAACTTGAAAGCTTGTACACATATTCATGGAATTCAGATCCAGTGAATTATTTCCCAACTGATGTATAAATATTACATAGAAACACATAAAGAAATCTGGTTTTTACAGACAAGCATGCTGCAAGACAAGGCAAACAATCCAATGTTCTCCTTATCTTTTGGACTACAAATAGTATTATTCCTTGCCACTGTCCATGCTAGTTAGAAATGTTGAGAGCTGAAATTCAAAAAGCTGCTTTTTTGTATGTTTAAATCTCAATCGTGATTATATCTTACCCTAACAAGTTGATTATTGCCCCAAGAGCTAAATTTATGGGAGAATTATATAGAATTGTATATGTATAATCAGTTACTTTCTAAATATTAAGGTAAATATTAGACAATGTGAAGGGTTTTTTAAGTGCATGAGGCACCGAAGTTCTTTTCTAATCTTGCATTTAAGATCTTTTTTTAAAAAAAACACAGTACATATGAGCCCTTGGGATATAGGCATATCTTTTTATTATCTTCAGAGTAATTTTTTTTTCTGTCCTGTGAAATTTATTAGAAGTTTGCAAAGCGTCAGAATGAACCAGATATATGGAGGATAGCAATCTTTTTAAGTACTTGTTTAAAACAACTCCCCTGCCTCTGACTGGGATTAGGTTGTTCCTTTATCTCTTTGTGAAGACAAGGGTTAGATACATTACTGCCATTAACTAATGTTTAGTTAACATTATTCACGTTTCTTGGATTGTCTCTTGGATTATCGGCTACAAAGAATAAACAATCTCCAGCTTTATTGTTGTTGTGGTTGCTCTACTCTTAATATCGGAGCAGGGCTCGCCAATTCCGGAACTTAGATCCTTCCACCAAAGAACAAGAAAACAGAGAAGCCGGGAGAAAAGGAAACGGGGAGAGAGAGAGAGAGAGAGGGAAGGAGGGAGGGAAAGAAAGAGACAGGGAGGGAAAGAGATCATGGTTAGAATATGGCAGTGGTGGAATTTGAAATTTACCTGAAAATCAGCCAGTATCATTTCTCTATCCATGTTGGACGCTAATGCAGCCGGGAGCGGCCCCTCCTCCTGCCTGAACTGTACACCTGGAGGCTGCTGCCGGCAAGAACGGGGCTCAAGGGAGTGGGGGGTGGGGAGTGGGGGGAGTGGGAAAAGAAAGGAGGCTACGATCTCATCTAAACTCCCAAACTTAGGTCAAAGCCCTCAGTCTGCTTCCCCCCCCGAATGCTTTCCCTCTTCCCAAACCCGCTGTCCCGACCACCAGAGGGGCGGAGAAAGGGAACTGAAGAGAGCGCAAGGCAGCCAACCAACCCTGCCTTTAAAACAAGGCGAAGAGCCTCTTAAGTAGCTTCCTCCTTGCCCAGCAAGCGGCTGTCGCACATTTTGCCTGTCATTGAAGTCGCAAAAGAGACGCTTTCCGGCTGCCACGTGACTGGCCCTCCTGTCAAATGCTGGCCGCCGATAAAGCGGGGGGGGGAGAGGGGGGGAGAGAGGAGAGCGGAGGGGGGCAGG
>QLTV01002945.1:2083797-2105594 GCA_003457575.1 Thermophis baileyi | reverse complement strand
ACGGGGAGGTCCCCACCGGCCCTTTTTTTTTTCTTTGAAAAGAAACAAAAGGGTGGGGTCGGCGGGCCCGCGAATGTCCTTCCGCAGACGCCGGTTCTTCGATGAGGAAGGGAAAAGGAGGGATGGATGGAGCCTTGCTTTTATGAAAGTGTCGTAAATGCGCCTGCTTTGCCCGTTTGGGTTGTCTGCCCCGCGCCGCCGGTGTCAAAGTCCACCTCGGCCTTTGGAAAGGAGACAAAACGATTGCGGTTACTCCAAATAGCAATAGCAATAGCACTTAGACTTATATACCGCTTTACAATGCTTTACAGCCCTCTCTAAGCGGTTTACAGAGTCAGCATATTGCCCCCAACAATCTGGGTCCTCATGTTGCAGAGAGTATTCTGAGATGGAAGGGTTGCGATCCTGTTCCTTAAAAGGGTTGTTGTTATGCGCCTACTGGAATTTGTGTGCCTACTTAGCTTGTAAAATAGGCGGGGGAGGGGCGGAAGGTTGTTTTAAAGTAAGTAGAACAGGGTATTTTTTGGTATAAGTTACATCTACTCACCATTCTCTTAATTAAATGTGAAGTCAGTTGATATAAAGTCAACTGTCCCTCCCAGATAATTCCTAAAGGTATACAGATGCAACCAATGGCAAACTGACCTATTGAGTTGGTACATATTGTGCTGCTTTTAAACATCAATCTTATCTGGGGCGTGGTAAACAACAATCCTAACTAGAACAGAGCTTCAAAAATCTGGCTCGCCCACTACTATGGGTCTCCAGAAAGAGAAGCAGAAAAACCTGCCATCTACTGGCCATCCAGAAAGTTGCCACAAAATCCAGTTGCCTTATACAAATATCTGGGTTTTGTGGTACACCAGTGGTTCCCGAAGTGGGCAGTACTGCCCCCTGGGGGGCGGTGGGATGACTTAGGGGGGCGCTAAGAGGCCACGTGGAAGGCAGGAAAGCATGTCCGGGCGGTGGGGAAGGGAGGTAGCAGCCTACTCCCTTCCCAAAGCCCTGCCATGCTTGGTGGCCTTCCATGCAGCCTTCCCGGCGGTCCCCCATGCCCACTTGCCTTCTGAGGTCGGCGTCCAGCCCGGCCCAGCCAGTGGGTGGGTGGGCGGCCCTTGGTGGAAATGCAGATGCTGAGAGGGGCGGCAGAAGGGCAAGCGGATGTCCCGGGGCTGCTGCACATGCGCCTGCCCCATTTTTGCAAAGGCAGAGACCCCCCTTGCAGGGCGACCCAAAGTGGGGAGGGGGATGCTGCAGAAAAGGCCGCCTTCCACCCGTGCCGGCTCTGCGGCGCTTGGGGCTCTGAAGCAGCCCACTGGCTTCTCACCTGGCCATCTGCCTGCTCTCTTTGCGGATCGGCCCAGCCAACCGCTGGCACCACTCCGGGAACTCAGCCCGCGGCGCCGGGTTGGAAGCCAGTGGGCTGCTTCAGAGCCCCAAGTCCCGCAGAGCCGGCATGGGTGGAAGGCGGCCTTTTCTACAGCATCCCCCACCCTTCTTTAGATCGCCCTGCATGGCTCTGCCTTTGCAGAAACGGGGCAGGCGGTTTGTATGGAGGATTGGCGGGGGGGATGCGCGGCCCTCCAGAATGGAGAGCGGGGCAAGAGAAAGCACAATAGGCTGCGCTGCCCGGGCCCCGCTCAACTGCACTTCTTCCAGCCCATCCGCCCCACGGCACCGTGAACGAGACAATCAGCTGCACCTCCCTGCCCAGCCTTCCTCGCTGGGTGCTGCTGCACCGGCGGCTCCGCCCTGCCCAGCTCCGCCTGCTGCCACTTCCCGTGAACTTCCCGGGAGATGGCCGGAGCGAGGGGCAGACGGGAGCGTGTGGGCCCGGCCGGCGCTTGGCTTACCTTCCTGGCGAGGCTCGGAGACCGCCCGGCACACCCATCTGCTGGCTTTCCAGGCAACGCCACTTTCTCCCTGCCCCACCAAGGCCCCCGCCAGCCCGGAGACCGCGCTCCGGGATGGCACAAGACGGGTTGCGCCGCTGCCGGAGTGCGGTTGCCGCCGCCGTTGCCACTCTTGCCTTCCCGGCTTCGGGATCTTCGTGGGCTGGGAAGCATGCACCTACGGAGCTCCGCCGGCCTCTGGATACTGCCTCTCTGCTCAGGAGTTAAAAATCTTCCCTCCCAAAATCCTAAGAAGGATTTTCAGGCCCTGAGCAAAGAGACACTTGCATGTTGGCCTGTGCCAGGCTCCCAGGGGCCTCTTAGCCGTCTGAGAGCCGTCTTACCTTACCAAGCTGCCTCTCTCTTTGAATTTTCACTCGCTCTCCTCTCTAAGGGTTGGCTGAAAGAGAGGCATACCGAAGGATGTCAGCTCTCCTCCGTGCGTAGAAGGGAACTCCTTCAGCAGGGTGCAGGAATGGAGCTCAGATCTTCCGTGTCAGCTCCAGGCAAGAGAGAACCTCTCATAAGTGTGACATGGAGTGATCTAGGAAGGAAGGAAGGAAGGAAGACAGAAAGAAAAAGAAAGAAAAGATAGGAAGGAAGGAAGACAAAAAGAAAAAGAAAAAAATGATGGTAGGAAGGAAGGAAGACAAAGAAAGAAAAAGAAAGATAGGAAGGAAGGAAGAGAAAGAAAGAAAAAGAAAAAAAGAAAGACTTATGACCACAATTGAGCCCAAAATTTTGGTTGCTAAGCAAAGAGCGTTGTTAAGTGAGTTTCACCACATTTTACAAGTTGGCCATGCCCACCCGGTCACCTGACCACCAAGCCACGCCCACCTGAAGGGGGTGAGGGTGGGGGGCACTGAGGATGGGTTTGTAGCACCAAGGGGGCGGTGGACTGAAAAAGTTTGGGAACCACTATGGTACACTGTTGGGAGAAACAGTGTAGGATAAGTCATTGTTGTAAATAAACTATTGCTACTTTTGATGTCAAGCCAATAATTATCAGTATTGTTCCCAATATTATAAATGATTGGCATACATTACATATGGATAAAGGTAGACTAGAGCCGAGGTGGCGCAGTGGTTAGAGTGCAGTACTGCAGGCTACTTCAGCTGACTGTTCAGCAGTTCAGCGGTTCAAATCTCACCGGCTCAAGGTTGACTCAGCCTTCCATCCTTCCGAGGTGGGTAAAATGAGGACCCAGATTGTTGGGGGCAATATGCTGACTCTGTGAACCGCTTAGAGAGTGCTGTAAAGCACTGTAAAGCGGTATATAAGTCTAAGTGCTATTGCTATTAAAGTCATATGAAGGCATTCAGATCTACAGTGCATTGGTTATAAACTGCAGCACAAGAGAAAGCAACCTGGTGCTCTTCAAACATTTGGAATAACTATTACCATACTGCTAATGGTACTTAAACTGAAATTGAAAAAAATCTTAAAGCTCAAGTTGGCTATTTTAGTGCTAATAGAAGGTGGTACAATGTAAGCTTGCAGTGAAATAATGGCAAGTCTTATGTACTTTCCTGGGGAAACCAGTGATAATGAAAATAATACGTTGGGAAAGTGATTATTTAAAAATTTGAAATACTACATTGGCCTGAATATTTGATTTGGAATAAAGTATAAAACTTCAGATCACATAGTGAAAGTCACTAAGTGTACAATCAAAGTAAAATATTAAATGAGACCACATTTCAAATTACAGAAATATATAGGGCACAGGAGAGACTTGCTTAATGAGGAGAAAATAAAGGTACTGTACAGCAGTTTTTAATGTCTTGAAGCTGCACTTTTAAAAAAAATTCTACATGAGTTGCAACAGGCGGAGCCATGATACAGTGAGGTCATACAAATGGACAGGTTTTAATGGGAGCTTTGGTGTGGGTGGAGTTTCTTTTGCTTTAATTAAGTTTAGTTTTTAAAGGCTTACATGTTTGTTGTTTTTAAATAGTTAATAACACCTCTGTAATAACAGGGTTTACTTCTATAGAGCCAAGGTGGCGCAGTGGTTAGAGTGCAGTACTGCAGGCTACTTCAGCTGACTGCTAGCTGCAGTTCGGCGGTTCAAATGTCACCGGCTCAAGGTTGACTCAGCCTTCCATCCTTCCGAGGTGGGTAAAATGAGGACCCAGATTGTTGGGGGCAATATGCTGACTCTGTAAACCACTTAGAGAGGGCTGTAAAGCACTGTAAAGCGGTATATAAGTCTAACTGCTATTGCTATTGCTATATTTTAGCAATGGAGCTCTGGGGAACCTCATTTGATCATAGTGCAAGGACTGCTCAGTCCTTAATTTAAGCCAACTCTATAGAAGACTTCCTCTACATCGGTTTACCTTTTCTGTTTAACCCCACTACCAGAGGTTTAAAAATATGTGTATGTCTGAACTTTGTATGTGAATAGTAACTCCTTTAGGTCAAATATGTGTGCTTTGTATGGCTTTTTCAACTGATAATAAAACTTAATACTCTGGCAGTACTCAGAAAGGAAATTCAAATCTGATTTGCTGATCTATGACCTTAATAAAGATTTGATATACTTTGATATAGCTTTAATATTAGACTATGGCTGTGCCGCCATTTATACTTTCCAATGGTATATACATTTTGGCGATAACATCTTCTGCCATAGTACCCTGGTTATGCTTATTATTCTTAGCCTATGACTGAGACAAGTTTAAATTATCCTTAGCTGAACAGATGTTAAAGTAATATTTTCTCTTTTGTAAGTCAGTAGCATCCAGAAACAATTTCAAGTTGTGTAAAATCTGTTAAGCTTTATTTCTCACTGTGTGAGAAATATAAACAAGCACCAGTCGCATGTGAGGTCACAGGATACCGAGAAGAAAAGGGAACTCCCAAATAAAAATACTGCTTGTGATTCTGCTCCCTTTGTGATTGATTTGGTTATTGCTTTGTTTAATCTGTTTTCAGTTCAGGTTAACACAGAATGCAATGTAGGAAGAAAGTCAAAAGAAGGGACCTAGCGGTAAACTGCAATCAGATTCACCCCATTTTGCTGCAGTTGTAATGATTGCAAATGTATTGAGCAGAGAGGGCAGTAAAGCTGAAAGACTCAACCAGTTGCTTTGTCTATCCAGCACTGCGTTTGCATAATCAGGACAGCATGTGTTGGAACAGAAATAAGGCTTAGCAATGGGAGCAGCAAATTTCTGCTGATATAGCTTTCTTCAACTGAAGCATGGGTAGATAGCATTTAAATCTAAAGAAGAGTAGAGAAATAGTAAAACAAAATATGCAAGAAGAATGTAGTATAAATCATGATTCACGTCATAGCTTATTTTTCAGTAAAGACTTCACTTATGGAACATATGATAAAATAATAAAAAATGATTCTCCATAGCCATGGAGTACCATGACAAATTACCTTTATACTGATTCAGCATATTGTCTGGCTTAATTACTGCAAATATTGATTGGAGCAACATATTATTAAATGGTATTTGTTAAGTTCTGGGACAGAAGAGGCTTCAGACTTGGTAGAATTCAACAGCTCTTTATTGACACTATGTACAGACTCCAGCAGCACTCCAATCTGACAGCTCGCTTTATATAGGGAGCTGTCAGTGTAACCAGCCAATCAGGGCTCTCCCATTTTCCCGCCTGAATGGAGGACCTGACTGTAAACCATGCAGTCTTAATTGTAGTCTCAATACTTAACACCCCTCCCCTCTTGGTTTGGACCAACCTATTAACATACGTAGTCCCGTAAGTAGGTGGGGCGTTTAGAGACTCTAGTTGACCTGCGCAGCTCAATTGAACAGCCGGCGTTGAGCTGAGAGGATGGGTTCTGTTCCCTCTCTAGCTCCGCCTGTGGAAACTCCGAGAAGCTTTCGGGCGGGGCCTTGGATTTTACCGGAACTGGTTCGTGATTGGGACGATGCTGAATCTCCGGCTCTCCAAGTAAGTGCTCCGCCTCCCTCGGGTAGCGTTCAGCTGTAGTGGGATAGGATTGATTGTCATTAATTTCTCTCTAATCTGAATTAGGTAGTTGGCGGCTGCGCAATTGGTCTATGTGCCGCCGCCATTTTCTCCCATCTGGTATTAGGACCACATATGATCTTGGTCCTGTTATTTCTGCAACTCTACCCGGTAACCATTGTGCGCCTTCTGAGAAGTTTTTAGCGAAGACTAATTCTCTGATTCCGAAAGACCTTGTGTGTTTGTTTTCAGCTAGCTCTGGTGTTTGTTGTGAGTAGCTAGGGTGCAATCTGTCTAATTTTGACTGAAGCCGCCGACCCATTAATAGTTCTCCCTGTGGCCACACTAGGGGTTATGTGTTGGGCTAGCAAGAAGGTGTCTACCCTGGCTTGCCAGTCCCCTGGGCCCAGCCGGCCTAGTGCCTCTTTGGCCAATCGCACCATGCGTTCCGCCTGTCCATTGCTCGAGGGATGAAACGGGGCGACAAGTGCGTGCCGGACCCCAAGTTCTGCTAGGAATCCCTCAAATGGCGTGGCCGTGAATTGTGGCCCGTTATCGGAGACCAACACATCGGGTAACCCATGTGTGGCGAACAACTTCCTGAGTGCCCTGATGGTGGCTTCGGCTGTGGTAGACCCCATAAGAATTATCTCTAACCACTTAGAGTAAGCGTCTACCACCACCAGGAAGGTCTGCCCATGGAATGGGCCTGCGAAGTCGATATGGACCCGCGACCAGGGTGCTCTGGGCTTGTCCCATTCCTGCGCCGGGGCCTTTGGTGGGGCAGCCCTTGACTCCTGGCAGGGAGTGCAACCTGCAGTGCTCTGGGCTTGTCCTACTCCTGCACTGGGGCTTTTGGTAGGGCGGCCCTTAACTCCTGGCAGGGAGTGCAACCCGCAACCCACTCCTCAATTTGCCTATCCATGTTTGGCCACCATACGTAGCTCTTGGCCAAGGCTTTCATTCTCACCACCCCTGGGTGCCCCTCATGCAACGCCCTTAGTATTGCCTCTCGAAGCGACAGAGGTGCAAGGACTCTATCCCCCCATAGCAAAACTCCTCCTTGCACCAATATCTCGTGCTGCCTGCTTGGCATAAGGTTTGAATTCTGGTTTGACAGGCCCTTGAGGCCACCCCCTCCACACCCAGTTCAGAAGTGTGCGGAACACAGGGTCCTTGGCAGAGTGGGCAGCCACCTCAGCCAAGGTAACTAAACCCGAGTCCAGGCAGTCAATAAGTAGGACGGGAATGCCCGGAGTGGGGTCATCCACAAGGTCCGACAAGGGGCAATGGCTGAGGGCATCAGCATGCCCAAGAGAGTGTCCGGGGCGATGGGTGAAGCGGTAGGAGTATATCGACAGGAAAATCGTCCATCTGGTGAGGCGCGGTGACAGGGAGACAGGCATGGGGTCGTCCCCAGCGATCAGCCCTAACAAGGGCTTGTGGTCCGTGACCAGCTCAAAGTCTCATCCAAACAAGTACTTGTGAAAACGCTTTACACCAGCAACCGCAGCCAAGGCCTCGCGATCAAGCTGGCTGTAATTGCGTTCGGCGCTGGAAAGCGTCCGTGAGAAGTAGGCGACTGGAGCCTCCCTTCCATCGGGCAGACGGTGGCTGAGCACCGCCCCGACCCCGAAAGGAGAGGCGTCGCACACCAGTACAACAGGCAGAGTCTTGTTAAACTGGATGAGGAAACTATCTTCTGACAGGAGGCGTTTGACAGCTGCGAATGTGGCAGCCTCAGAATGCCCCCACACCCAGGTAGCCTTCTTGGCCAGCAGTCTATGCAAAGGCTCTGCTACGGTTGCTTTGTCCTTGAGGAACACGCTATAGAAGTTTAGCAAGCCCAGAAAAGCCTGCAGCTCAGACTTGTTTGTGGCATGGGAGCCTCTTTGATGGCCCTGACCTTGCTGGTAGTGGGGTGAATGCCTTTGCCATTAATGAGGTACCCCAGGAATTCAACCTCAGGGACCCCTATCTGGCATTTGCTCCTTTTTACTTTGAGTCCAGCAGCTCAGAACCTGCTCAGGACCTCTCGCAGCCTGGCTACCAGCTGCCGTTCGTCGGTGGCCATGATTAGCACATCATTGAAATAGGGCACAACCCCAGGGATCTTGAGCAACAGCCGCTCCATAATGCCCTGAAAAATCCATAGAGCTACGCTGACTCTGAATTGGAGGCGATGACATTTGAACGCCCCTCGATGCGTTACAATAGTTTGTGTCTCTGCCGTAGCGCTATCTACCAGCAGCTGTTGGTACGCCTGCGCGAGGTCCAGCTTTGCAAAAATGGCGCCAGGTCCCAAAGTATGTAAAAGGTGCTGGACTACTGGCACAGGGTAAGCGCTCTGCTGTAGGGCCTTGTTGATGGTGCACTTATTGTCCGCGCAGATGCGGATAGACCCATCGCTTTTAATCGGGGTGACAATTGGGGTCTCCCAGCGGGCATGGTCTACGGGTTCAAGAACCCCCTGACTGATAAGTTTATTGAGTTCTTGGTCGATTTTGGGTTTCAGGGCAAAGGGAACCCTGCGCGGCTTCAACCTGATGGGGGCAATCTTGGGGTCTAGGCTAAAGGAGATCGGCGTGCCCACATACTTGCCAAGCTTGGTATCAAAAACGTCCTGGAATTCACGAAGCAGATCATCAGCGCAGCTTCCCGACACCGAGTTGATACCGGTCACACCGAGTCCCAAAGCGTCGAACCAGTCTAGGCCCAGCAGTGTAGGGAGGCTCCCCCGAACCACCGTGAGGGGGAGATAGCCGTCGAACTTGGCGAACTGCACCCGGAAACTTCCCCAGCCTACTACAGGGATTTTATTTCCCTGATAATCGTTCAGTCTTAGTGGCTGGTTCTGTAGTTGCTGTTGGCAGAGTGCCAGGATGGCTTTCTTGATCACGGCCCAGGAGATTATCGATATGGAGGACCCAGTGTCAACCTCCATTTCACAGGGACACCCCTCGATTCACACGTTGATGTGAATCTTTTTATGGAGCGGGGTGCTGGCCTGCCCGATCCTCATCTGGTTGGCCTCAGGGTGACGATTCCCCTCGGCTCTGCGTTTGGGCTGCCATGGCTCCCGCCAGGGTGCCTGCCTAGCCTCGGGTTGCTTAAAGTCTGTGGAGGCAAGCGCTCCCGATGGCTGACTAGCCCGGCAGACTCTTGCAAGGTGTCCTGTTCGGCCGCAACGGCGACAAATGGCGTCCCTGTACTTGCAGGACGCTCATAGATGTTGACTGCCACAACTGAAGCATGGATGAAGCTTCTGCTTGTCATTGCCACGGCGCCGCTCCGTTCGGAAGACCTCTTCCTCCTCACTGTCATCGGATGGCTCATCTGGGCACCTGCTCTCATGAACCGGTGTCGCTGTCTTCTGCGGGGGCTGGGGAGCCTGGCGCTGATGCAGCGTGTCAGCTCCCTTGTTGGACGCCTCGGTGGCTCTGGTCCTGGACCCTGCAGATGAGTTGGTCTAGGAGGATGTCATCAAGGTCTCTAAAGTCGCAGTGCGTGGCGGCCTTCTGAAGTGCAGCCAGGTACTGGTTGATTGACTTCCCTTCTTGTTGGAGTCTTTGCCGGAACTCGTGCCTTCGGACCACCTTGGATGGCATCGGAGCGTAGTGGGTCTGTAGGAGGTTTTGTAGTGTTGGCCATGGAACCGTCTCAACCGGTGTTGGCTCGGAGAGGGACTCGGCCGTGTCAAAAACCTCGTGGCCGCAATGGCTGAGGAACAGAGCCCACTTCCTGTTATCTGACAGGCCGGTGAGATCGTTGGCCTCCAAGAAACAGCGGAACCGGGTCATGTAGGACCCCCAGTTTTCTTTCGTCAAGTCGAATGGAGTCGGCGGGTGGAACGCTGACATCTCGGCACCTTGTAGTTCGAATTTCCCGCTAGAAAATGGCTGCCGATCGTTCGCTGCCAGGCTGGGTCTTCAGTGTCTTCAGCTCTAATTGCTCTTCTGAGATCCCACCTTCGTCGCCAGTGTTAAGTTCTGGGACAGAAGAGGCTTCAGACTTGGTAGAATTCAACAGCTCTTTATTGACACTATGTACAGACTCCAGCAGCACTCCAATCTGACAGCTCGCTTTATATAGGGAGCTGTCAGTGTAACCAGCCAATCAGGGCTCCCCATTTTCCCGCCTGAATGGAGAACCTGACTGTAAACCATGCAGTCTTAATTGTAGTCTCAATACTTAACAATATTGTTTGCCTTTATGTAGTAGAGATAGTATGCAATATACAGGAATGTCCACAGCTACAGTTATTGGCTTTAAAACCTCAATTGTGACTTGGCAATCCAAGCCCCACATCTTTTTAAAATACACATTTTAAAAAGGGGTGTGGCTTTGCTCACCCCATTACATTATTTTGAAGCCTATTAGCGCTGCAGAGACTTGTGTAACAGTACAATTCTACATATGCTTCAGCCTAATATCTCTTGTCAAATAATTTATTTATTAGATTTGAAAGCTGCCTATTGCATTAAATGACTCATTACAGGGTTTTTATTGTGCCACAGTGTTTTTCTATTACTAATACTAATATCCAGGATTATGGTGCAAATTCATGCATAATTATTCAGAAGTCCTATTGAGTGGAGTCATAGCCATTAGCAAACTAAATAACAGTGGTTCTTATGGGCAAATACCGGTATATTATTTCAACTGATGACTTATCTTTTTCATTAGAAGCCTTCCACAGTAAATCTCTCCTTCCTGTATGTGTCTGTGTACTCATGAAGAACTCGCCCTAAAGAATAGAGTTTGCCACTGACATTGGAAAGACTCAAACTTTTTTTCCCCTCTCTCTCCTTCTAGGTTTTCCCTAGTGATAGCAAGAAAATACTTTTAGCTGGATAAAATGAGTCCTATAGTTTTCTATGGAGTTTATTTTATATACAGGAATGTGCTGAGATTGTTTTGTACCCTACCCTACATGCATTTATTTAAAAATAAATCCAATAAATGGAGAAATGAATGTGGATTATCTAAATTAATCTAGATTTATATATGTGGCTTAACTAATTTACCTATTGCATTAGAAGTGTCTCTAAAATGCAGAAAATTAGAGCTGCCCTTAAGGGCTTTTGTAGTTATGGCTATGATCTCAAACCACTCCAAGCATTTTTTTCCCCCTGATTTCACTGAGAACAAGCATAAGTACAGGTAGTATGCTTCCAGTATAACATAGTATATTCTTTATCTGGATGATAGATTATGCTACCTATGGTTGTCAGTTACACTCACATTCTTCTGTATTTGTCTTGGTGGTGTGTTGATGAACTACTCTCTTGCTGACTCAACTTGGTTATCCTTGTGGTTATACATCTTTTAGGCAATGATAAAAGCTTCCTATTATTTCATGCCTATTTCCTGACAGCTACCAATGAGCACTGGATTTACCTGCCAAGCAAGCTGAACCTGTCAAACATAACTAAGTCACACTCCCCTAAGTGTTTTGTTTACATAGTTATTATATTCATGCATGTATTGTTAAGGTACAATTAAGGTATAGCAAAGCATCACCAATGCAAACCAAAACAAAACTCAATTGTCAGTTTCCTTGACTTCTAAACTATGCACCTCTTTCTGAATATTTATCTAAAAATGAATGAATCTTTATGGAGGAAAGCAAATTGAGATGTGTGTACCCTTCTTTCCATGAGAGTAAAGCTGGAATTCTTGATGTTTAGATAAAGCAAATATTTTTTTTTTTCAGCTTCATATCCTGAGATACAGGTTTGATATGAATGTAGAAAAGTGAAGTAGTGCTTGATGGGATGTTCATGTTACTACAGACTTATGGTGAAAACTCTAATCTTGTAGAAAATTCCCCTTTCAGATAATTCCTAAAGGTATTGAGGTTTTCTCAAAACTATTGTACCTTCTGTGTGAGTCCAATAAAAATTACTTTTACATCTCAGCTCTCAGTGTGGACAATCAAAGCTTTTACATTCTATTTTTGTGGAATTGTTTATGCTAGCAGATCTGCAGTGCTGGAATTATGTTTCTTCACAAAACTGATTTAAATAGCATAAGTGGCATACAAATATAATAGCTACATCACACATCAACTCTTTGGATCTGGTTTGACAGCCCTACAAATAATAGAATGAAATACCAAATACTTGGTTCATATCTTCATCTTGAAATTATGTCTTCAGCTTTAAATTATTTTGATGGAAGAAATAAATACAAAGAGGTGGTGTTGGTGATGGTATCACTGGTGCCACCACCACCACTTTACAGGATTCCCTTGCTGTTCTAATGGCACTCAACCAGAGGTGGGTTTCAGCAGGTTCTGACCAGTTATGGAGAACCGGTAGTGGAAATTTTGAGTAGTTCGGAGAACCGGTAGCGGAAATTTTGAATAGTTTGGAAACCGGTAAATACCACCTCTGACTGACCCCGCCCCCATCTATCTGCCTCCCGAGTCCCAGCTGATCGGGAGGAAATGGGGATTTTGCAGTAACCTTCCCCTGGAGTGGGGAGGGAATGGAGATTTTGTAGTATCCTTCCCCACCACGCCCACCAAGCCAAGCCCACCAAGCAACGCCACGCCCACCAAGCAATGCCCACAGAACCGGTAGTAAAAAAATTTGAATCCCACCACTGCATGACTCAACCCTAAACAGAGTGGCCATCTGTTGCAAGTATCTTCCCAGTTTTGGTGTGGATATTCTGTTGATTCTTTTCTTAATAGGTCTGTATGTATCTACTTAATTAAATAATCCACAATTTGCTGGGCTCACATAACATGTTACGACACAAACCACTGTTTATCAGCATCAGCAGTTAAATTCAGATAACATATCAAGCCAAACCAAACAAGTCATATATTTAGGCACCATGCAAAAACCAATCCATTGATTCAACTATGTCTTTGACTTCCCTTCTGTTTTTTAGTACCAACTTAGCATATTCAGACTTGGTTAATGGATGAGAAGTAAATAGTAATATTGGATAAAAATGTTTAAAGTTCAAGAATTCTGAGCTCAAAATGCTCTGTTCCAATTTGAAATCCAATCTGTTCTGATCTTACTAGAAGCCTCCTAATGGTGATGAAACTCAAAATGCGTTTACAGTGACCAGAATGGTATGGGAACATTTCTAGTGAAGTCAAAACAAGTGATTTCAAACACAAAACGTTTCAAATTTCATACGTTTTGCCTATCCCTACCTTTTTGTTCCCACTGAAATAAATTTTTAGAAATCTGTTTTTGCTGTGGTTAGCTGTTTCTCTAAACTATTTTATCAAATATTTAAATAGTAGCCTATTTGCTTCATACCCATCAGTGTATCTTCTGTGCAATCTATGCTGAAAAGAAACCCCAATGCTCAAAAATAAATCACTGGCTGATTACAACATGCTGCAATCAGATTTGTGCCAATCTTTTCTTTCCTAGTGCTTTTATCAAAAGATGTATAGAAATCCATCTGCTGGTCACATGGTTTCTGATGGATTATATTGAGAAAAACACAGGGGAAATGAAGGGGTTATAAGTTTAATAATGGAACCAAATATGGCTTTAAAGAAATGGGCCATATTACTGGGTATGCAGTAAACCACAGTGTGGTTTACAGGTAGTCCTCGACCTACAACAGTTCATTTAGTGACTTTTCGAAGTTACAGCAGCACTGAAAAAAGTGACTTATGACCATTTTTCACATTTACGACCGTTGAACTATCCCCATGGTCATCTGATCAAAATTCACTCTTGGCAACTGATTCAAATTTATGACAGTTGCAGTGTCCCAGGGCCTTGTGATCACCTTTTGCAACCTTCTGACAAGCAAAGTCAATGGGGAAGCCAAATTCACTTAACAACCATGTCGCTAAACAACTGCCGAGATTCACTTAACACTGTGTCAAGAAAGATCATAAAATGGGGCAAAACTTACTTAACAAATGTCTTGTTTAGCAACAGAAATTTTGGGCTCTGTGCTCGTAAGTTTAGGTCTACTTGTACTGGTTTTGGTTCAATACACTGCCAACTCAATCTTTGCAGTTTCCAAATGACAATTTATATAGCTTACCATGTTGTGTGAATTTACCCAAAGCAAATCATGCCATAAATCAGGGGTGTTAAACTGGCGGCCCGTGGGCCGGATGCGTCACATGCAGGCCACGCCCACCCCTGCTCCACAAAGGCAAAAAACGTGACAATACGTCGTAATATGTCACATGATGCGATCGAATTTGACACCCATAAATCATTATCTAAATAGATATGATATGTTTTCTGACATTCTTGCCACTTCCCAAAAGGAAAATCAATAGGAAAGCAGACAAGAAGTTGGAAGTTGCTCCCAATCCCACTGCTTTTTTTCCTGCCCATGGTCATTCTGTTTAGCTACTTAGGTAAGTAAATATTGATTTATTATAGAAGTTGTGTTACCACTGCAATTAACAGAATTAGCAGAGTTGGAAGGGGCCTTGGAGGTCAATCAGAGGTCTTGGAGGTCAATTATTTTTCTATTTATGTTCTTAGATGATTAAGGGACCATCCCACATTGACATAAAAAAATTGTCAGTCTAAATTTTATATTCTTTCTAGTAACATAAGACTGCACTACTTTTCTCTCAAAGGATGACCCAACAGGTCACAGGGTTATCTATAAACGGCCACTACATGAATCGGACAATAAAGAAGTCCTCCAGGACCCAATCTCGAATATTAACAAAATAGCAATAGTACTTAGACTTATATACCGCTTCATAGTGCTTTACAGCCCTCTCTAAGCGGTTCACAGAGTCAGCATATTGCCCCCAACAATCTGGGTCCTCATTTTACCCACCTCGGAAGGATGGAAGGCTGAGTCAACCTTGAGCCGGTGAGATTTGAACCGCCGAACTGCAGCTAGCAGTCAGCTGAAGTAGCCTGCAGTACTGCACTCTAACCACTGCGCCACCTCGGCTCTTCAACCCAAAAAACAGTTATTCTTGATGTAAGCTCCTGCAACACATTTTGGATAATCATTAAATTGCAGTTGATTGCAGCTATTACAAAAACAGTTTGCAATTGTTAATATCATCAGTCACTATTTGGCTTTAAACATGTTCCTTAATACTCATGACCTGTAGTTTTGAGGCAGGCTATATACTTAGCCTCAAACAAGTCCACCCACACATTATTACAAAGTGTCCCTTTAAACAAATACCAAAAAAAAAAAGTTGAAAAGCGAGTTTTGAGAATTGGGTGGAAGCCATGGAGTTCCTGTCAAGGCTTTAAAAGTGTTGTATTGAGCACAATGTTGCAATATCATTTGCAGAGAGCAGTAGTTGAGTATTACTTAACTATAGCAAATTAAGGTCAGAAAGACTTCTTGTCACCTTACAACATTTTTAAAAAATCAGGAAAATTACACAATAAAGAAATTAAAATGGGAATAAATATAGTTTATAATACATAGCATGTAATATATACAATCTTGATCTATACTAAAAAATGAAATTATTTTCCTTCTTCTTCAGTAAATACATTAAATAAAAATGAAGGTGATGCTAATCAGAATTAACCAGTGTTACATAATTATGTATCAATAGATTGGTCCTATGCATTTATTTGTCAGACACAAATTGCATTGAATGAATCATGAGCACAGGCAATATAAAATGTATGTATGTAAATAGAGATGGTTTATTTCTAAGGAAGCTTGCATTGGATCAATGAAAAAGAAAGCCACAGTGACTGATTTATACTACGGTACATGCTAAACCACAATGTGAACTATTGTTACATTGTTAACCGTTGTTTCTGGCTTTGTGTTATATAACCTTGTTGGAACCACAGTCTGTGAAATGAGTACTTAGGTTTGGTATGTAAATTGTTTCTGAAACTTCTGTAATTGAAGGTAAATACTGAATATTGTTTGTTGCAACTTTTGCAATGTTTATACAAAGTCTCATTGCCATTGTTGTAAGAGAGTAATATAAAGAGCTCAAAAGACATATAAAGATTATAATAAGAATATGATTCTCAAGCATACTAAATCCTTATGAGGTACCAGTCATCCTTTATAGCCCCTGTTCTCTCTTTCTTAAAGCAATACAGGAAATCCTTGACTTATGGCCACAATTGAGCCCAAACTTTCGGTTGCTAAGTGAAACATTTGTTAAATGAGTTTTGCCCCATTTTACGATCTTTCTTGACCCAGTTGTAAAGTGAATCACTACAACTGTTACATTAGTAATACGGTTGTTAAGTGAATCTGGCTTCCCCTTTGACTTTGCTTGTCAGAAGTTCATAAAAGGTGATCACATGACCCCAGGACACTGCAGCCATCGCAAATATGAGTCAATTGCCAACCATCCAAATTTTGATCACATGACTATGAAGATGCTTCAACAGTCATAAGTGTGAAAAACTGTCGTAAGTCACTTTTTTCACTGATGTTGTAACTTCGAATGGTCACTAAACGAACTGTTGTAAGTCGAGAACTACCTGTATAGGAAGAATCTCCCTCAAGTCAGTCTCAATTCTTGGAAACTATATAGGCATGTTGCACACTGTAAACCTGACAACAATATAGAAGAGTTTGCCACTGCTATCTTCCTCTCCCCAATTATTTTTCCTGTTTACTTTCCTAATCTTTACTCCAGGTGCCAAGCACGTCCAAATCTGTTTAGCTTTTTTAAGATAAAAAAAAGGATGCTGGTAACCTCACGTCATTTAAAAGTATTGCCACCAGATAAGAAAATAAGTAGTAACAATACAGAAATTCTAATGTATTATTTCCCACATAGAAAAATGTGATAGCAAAAATGAATTTATACATACACACTCAGTGATTGCAAAGCTATGGCATATCTGATATCCCTTAAACCAGCGGTTCTCAACCCGTGGGTCACGACCCCTTTGGGGGTTGAACGACCCTTTCACAGGGGTCGCCTAAGCACGCGCTAGCCCACCACGCCCCCTTTGTCACCTCATCGCGCGTGGGGAGGGGGCGGGGAGGGGGTCGCGGCGGCAGGGCATGGGTCGCGGCATTAGGAAGGTTGAGAACCACTGCCTTAAACCATGTAACTACAGGTCATGCATTCAGGTCTAATATTGCACAATGATTACTGGATTACAGACACTGGATTACATGTAGTTACATGTAGTTCAGATGTGGGCATATTCCACATTTCAGCAGACAATGGAATTACAGTAAAAGTAGAGATTACTGGAATTATTATTTCAATTAATACCAAATGTGGACCATAAGTTGCGCAGTGGCAGTATCGTAGCCAATGAGGTTTATCCGAGGCGCGATTATTGCTAATTGGAAACTTGAAACCATAAGTTGAACTTTCTAGCAAACAAAAGAATTGAGTAACTGGTTAAGAAAAGATTGGATTTACATTAAGTTTGAAAAATATTAATATTATGTATCATCTTGTTTCATTATAAATCATTATTACAAATACCGTATTTTTCAGAGTATAAGACGCACCGGAGTATAAGACGCACCTTAGTTTTTGGGGAGGAAAATAGGGAAAAAAATCTGCCTACCAGATTATTCATCTGGCTAGCATCCTTAGTCTGGTCAGCTTCAGCACATTATTTTATCCTCTGGTTAGGGCTTAAAAAAATCTTCTTCGGAGGGAGTAGCAATGAAAAAAGCCTGCAAAGACTTAGGGCTGGAAAAAACCTTCTTCGGGAAGAGACGGGAAGATCGTTAGCACCTCGCCAGGGCTGAAAAAAAAGCTTCGAAAAAGCTACATTCGGAGTATAAGATGCACCCAAATTTTCAGCTTCTTTTAGGGGGGGGGAAAGGTGTGTCTTATACTCTGAAAAATATGGTAACTAATAGACTGCTATTGGAGAAATTTGCCTATTCCTCTGCAATCAGAACAGGAGGAGATTATCCCACTAGACTAGGAATGGAAAGGGAAACTGGTAGAGATAAATACAGGTAGTCCTCAATTTATGATCACAATTGAGCCCAAAATTTATGTTGCTAAGTGGGAAATTTGTTAAGTGAGATTTGCCCCATTTTACGGCTTTTCTTGCCCCATTGGTTAAGTGTATCACTGCAGTTGTTAAATTAGCAACATCGTTGTTAAGTGAATCTGGTTTCCCCATTGACTGCTTGTCTGAGGGTTGCAAAAGGTGATCACACTGCAACTGTCATAAATGTGAGTCAGTTGTCAAGCATTCGAATCATGTGACCATTGGGATGTCACAACAGTCATAAGTGTGAAACATGGTTGTAAGTTACTTTTTTCAGTGCCATTGTAACTTCAAATAGTCACTAAGTGAACTGTTGAAAGTTGAGGACTACCTGTATATAACAGCATACCTTACTCATCAAAAAGAAACATATTAAAACTGCCTGGTCCCAGAAAAGACCAAGAAATAGTGACTTCTAGTTAATAAACTATATTCTTTTAACATACCTATTTAGATATTATCTAAATAATAGAGCCGAGGTGGCGCAGTGGTTAGAGTGCAGTACTGCAGGCTACTTCAGCTGACTGCTAGCTGCAGTTCAGCAGTTCAAATCTCACCCGCTCAAGGTTGACTCAGCCTTCCATCCTTCCAAGGTGGGTAAAATGAGGACCCAGATTGTTGGGGGCAATATGCTGACTCTGTGAATCGCTTAGAGAGGGCTGTAAAGCACTATAAAGCTGTATATAAGTCTAAGTGCTATTGCTATCTATTCATAAACACAAGATTGCAGGTGATATAAGCACTGTTGATCACCACTCCTTGTTCCTATAATACTACTTCCTATTACCCCCCACAAGAATTTACTATAATCAATTTATTCATTCCTGATAAAAAACAAAGATTCCCTTGAATGAAGCTTATACCCTGATGACATCATGCTCATAACTATGCCATTTTTTGGCAACAACAAGGAAGTAGTTTGTCACTGCTTTCTTCCTGGACATTTTTTTAAATTTCTCTGACTAGAGTCCTGGAATTTGTTGCTGGTCTCTGATCCAAGTATTAATTAGTCCTGACCCTGCTTTACTTCTAAGTCTAGAGAAGGTCAGCAAGATGCTGCCACCTGCTGAGATTCTACCGTGTTTCCCCAAAAATAAGACCCTGTCTTATATTAATTTTTGCTCCAAAACTTGGCCTTATTGCCATGCACTCAAAAGCCCGATTGGGCTTATTATCAGGGGATGTCTTATTTTGGGGGGAAACAGGGTACCTTGATTAAAGCTATAATATTTTGCTTCAGAAGTGGAGTTGGTGGCAAAGATCAGCAAAATTCTTCTCAAATTTGATGCAATATAAAGTGCATATTGTATGTTGCATGTGCTAAAATGTGGTTGGCTAATTTAAATCTGTGTACTGTGTAAACTTGGCCAGTTTGATAGTTCATGAGTTAGTTTATTATGGGAACCCAGGCAATTGAGTTAATTCAATCTACCATATTTCTACATGGTTTATTACATTGTGAGAACAACGACCGTAAGTACTGAAAAGGAACCCTAATGCAACTAAATCAGAAATACAAAGCTCCTGATTGCAGCTATGTTGCTATATTATATTGGTTGGACTAGAAGACCTTCAAGGTCCCTTCCAATTCTTTTATTCTGTTTGCATGTGTCAAACTAGTCAGTCCAACAAAAACAGCATTGCACTGTCACATTGCAGGCCTTGCCTTTTGTATACGCATGTTGTGATGTAACATAAAGAATATGATCAAAAATGTGGAGCTTACAGTAAAGTACAATGCAGTCTTCATCATTTTGATTAAAGCAGGTAGGGCTGTGGACCCCATAGAAACATTTTTTGTAGTTAATTGTTCTAGTATTAGCAAACTACATTATACCAGTGGAAATTCAAGAGATCCTACTAAAATGTGGCACTGTAACTTACTGCAGGGAATTCAATTTGCTCTTACAGTAGAATATCACTGTTTTTGTCTGTCAGCCAATTCTATTAGCTAAACTGAGAAATGAATGTATTTTTTTAGACAATCTCTGTGCTTCAGCAACTAACATGATCACGAGCATAAGCAAAGGGGACAAATGATAACATGCATGTGATTGCATAATCAGACGTTATGACTTAGATACTTGCATCAGAACTTGTGAAATAGTTGACATTTTTATGCACATAATAATTTTGACATCATTGTGATATTTTATCCATACCACTAAACAGGCCACTGTTTAATAAACCATAGTTAATAGGCCTGGCACAGTACAATGTGTGAAATTAGCTGTGACAATACCTTGTCATTCATGAAATAACTGCTGATATTTACAGAATACAGGTGGTCCTTGCTTAATTTCTGTCCTGTTTAGCAACTGTTCAAAGTTACAGCAGTGCTGAAAAAGTAATTTAATGACTGGTCCTTGCACTTACAACCATCACAGTTTCCTCTAGTCATGTGATCACAATTTGCATCCTTCCCAGCTAGCTTCCAACAAAAAGAGTCAATGGAGGGGATGTCACTAAAATTGTGAATTGTGGTCATGTCATCCTAGTTCCACTTTAGACAAGAAAAACCATCTGATGGGCCAGTAGTCTCTCTCAGCCAACTCACCTCACAGGGTTGTTGTGGGGGAAAAATAGGAGGAGGAAAGAGTTTCAGGTATGTTTGCAAACTTGAGTTCTTCACAAACAATAATGAAAATGGGATAAAAATCAAGTAAATACTGTATATATTTTAAAAATACACTTAGTCTTGCTTAGTTGTGTCTTGCATTTGAGAGTTTTGATGCATCCATCTCATTCAAGTACTGAAGTTTGCAGATGATACAACAGTGATTGGTCTCATTCGAGACAACGACAAATCTACATACAGACGGGAGATTGATCAACTAGCCTTGTGGTGCAACCGGAACAAGCTTGAACTAAACACACTCAATCTTAGAAATGGTGGTAGATTTTAGGAGAAACCCTCCTATACTACCACCTCTTACAATACTACCGTGTTTCCCCGAAAATAAGACATCCCCAAAAATAAGCCCTCCCCCCGACAATAAGCCATCCCCGAAAATATTTAAACGCATGCGCAGCCAGTCCCCGCCATTTCCTCTGGTTAGGGTTAGGGAGACAGAGCTGAAAATCAGGTAAAATGGCAAGAGGAGCCCAGTCTTGCTCCACGCGCCCCAAAATAATAAGACCTCCCCAAAAATAAGGCCAAGCGCTTATTTCGGGGTTCAAAAAAATATAAGACAGGGTCTTATTTTTGGGGAAACACGGTAGACAACACAGTATCAACAGTAGAGACCTTCAAGTTTCTAGGTCCGTGATGGCGAACCTATGGCACGTGTGCCACAGATGGCATGCGTAGCCATATCTGCCGGCACGCAAGCCATTGCCCTAGCTCAGCTCCAGCGCGCATGTGCGTGCCGCCCAGCTGATTTTCGGCTCGTGCGGAGGCTCTGGGAGGGCGTTTTCAGCCTCCGGAGGGCCTCTAGGGGTGTGGGGGAGGGCATTCTCGCCCTCCCCAGGCTCCAGGAAAGCCTCTGGAGCCTGGGGAGGGCGAAAAACGGGCCTACCGGAAGTCGGGAAATGGGAGAGCGGGGGGTTATGCATGTATGCGCTCGGCAGCGTGGGGGTCGCACGCGCATGCGCAGGGGGTGGAGCACATGGGGGGCATTAAATTATGGGTGTGGGCACGTGCGCGTGGTATAGCACGCACACATGTGGTATAGCGCACGCGCACGTGCGATAGCGTGTGCACGTGCGCTTTCGGCACCCGAGGAAAAAAAGGTTCGCCATCACTGTTCTAGGTTCTATCATATCTCAAGACTTAAAATGGACACCTAACATCAAAAAGTCATCAAAAAAGCACAACAAAGAATGTTCTTTCTGCACCAACTCAGAAAGCTCAAACTGCCCAAGGAGCTGCTGATTCAGTTCTACAGAGGAATTATTGAGTCTGTCATCTGCACCTCTGTAACTGTCTGGTTTGGTTCTGCAACCCAACAAGACAGACACAGACTTCAGAGGATAATCAGAACTGCAGAAAAAACAATTGCTACCAACCTGCCTTCCATT
>QLTV01002945.1:2054490-2083521 GCA_003457575.1 Thermophis baileyi | reverse complement strand
TTCTATTCTATTCTATTCTATTCTATTCTATTCTATTCTATTCTATTCTATTCTATTCTATTCTATTCTATTCTAATTCTATTCATCTAAAAAAACAAAACAAAAAACGGACTAGATAAGTAGTTGCAAATTTGTCATAAACTGTTTTTCTTGTCTAGCCCAATATGCATGGTTTACCCATGGTTTGTTGGGTAAACCATTATTGACTGGGTTGGGTTTTAAACATTAAGCCACAATTTTGATTGACCAACCATTGGCTATTTCATGTGGTCCATAAACCCAATCAAACAAAGAATGCTGCATCTTAGACAGATGAATCCAACGACACAATAATTCAGTATATTAAGTTGTTGATTTATTCTTATGATATAAACTAGGTGTGGTTTAAGTTTACTGACACAACACATTTTCCTGAGTGGAAAATCTGTTCAGAATTTACTCATGGACTCTAGTGTTCACTCATTTGTTTCATGTCAACTCTTCAACATTTTAAGAATACAATACTAGTTCCTGCGCACAATAGTATTTCTGCTCCTGATTTTTGCCTCGGTGATTATTTTAAAATGTCACAACCATCTTTCTCCATTTCCCCCCAAGGTGCGGTAAAAATAAGTGCAATGGGTGGGGGGGGGGAGAGAAGAGAAAGTTTTTCATTTGCTACAGTCGCAGCAAGCTGACATTGACCCTTCAGCGTGACCTTGTCTGGGCTGTCTCCTTAGTAACCAGATCCAGAGAAAGAAAACCTGCAGCCAAGCCTCTCTTTTGGCTACCTAACCTTTCTGCCAATCTGATCTGTTGTGCTCCCGGGGGCGGCGGGGGGGGCAGGCAAACAAGATCCCCCGGTCGCGGTAGGCAGAGGAGCGGAGAAAGCCTAGTAAGAAGCAGCTCCGACGAACGAGCTATGCCACTCCGGGGAAAGAGATCATTGATGCACGAGAGGGCACTGCGGTCCCTACACGTAGCCTTAACTTTCGGCCCGCCTCCTTTACTCTCCTGCGGTGCCCGCAGAGTTGGCGTCAACAAATAATAACCGCGGCGCCCACACTTAGAAAGCAGCGTAAAACGTGTCGTCGTGCGTCTCGGGTCGTTTTGTATCAAAGGGAGGACGAGGAGCTCTGCGACATCACAATTGTAGAGGGCGCCCAGGAGGTGGCAGTGGAAGGTTTAGCGGTGGGGGGGGGGGACACACCGATAACCTCTCGGGCTATATTGAAAAGAGGCTAATGTTAAAGAAAGGGGGAGGCGATCTCTTTAAAAGAGCAAATGGAGGCTCTCGTTGCCTCAGCTTAACTCCTCAGGCCCGGCCGGGTAACAGGGTGGGGAAAAGGGACGGAAAGGCCTACTGGCCCCCGAACGGCGGCTCCGCGGCCTGAACCGATTGTCAGAGCCCAGCAAGAAAAGAGGCGAGGAGGAGGAGGAGGCGCGCTCGCTTGGACTCGCCCTCCCGCCCAGGCCTTCCTGCTTTTGCCGGGAACTCCGTGGCGCCTCCTTAAATCTCTGCCGTTAAAATGTGGGCGGGTGTTTCAAGTCAAAGAGCGCTCAAAATGTTTTTCCTTTTCAAAAAAAGCTGAGGAGGAGAAGTCGGGGAGGGGAAAGGAAGGGGAGACCGCGGACTGGAGGAGGAGGAGGAGGAGGAACCGGCTTTCTAGGCGGCAGCCCGCAAAAAAATAAAAAAAATTCAACGGGCTTGACCCAGCCACGGCAGCTTCCAGACGCTCGCAGGACCGGCCGCCGACGCTCTGCGGGGAAAGGAGAACGGCCCCGGCAGAGGCGTCGGAGAGTTGTTTTGGCGCCTTTTAGCCAGGCTGGGATTGCGCCTGTCAAAGAGGCGCAGCCGCCACTGCTCCTCGCGCTACAGAAAATCGGCTGCCGAAGGAGGCAACGGGGACGCGGCAGAGCTGAAGCGGTTGCTGCCGCAGCCGCGCCGAAACCACCAGCGCGCCGAAAGATGCGGCGACCTCTCGGGTGTGCCGATGTGCCCGGTCTTCCCGGCTCTCGCTCGGGCTCAGCCAAATCCGCCTCAACCAACCTCGACTTTGCGTCTTTTGGGTCTGCCGCGCACCCACCGCCCCGGGATGGGAGCGCCGAAGTCTCACCGCATCCCCGGTGGAGTTGGGCAGCTGATCTCCTGGCCGGGGCTGGTTAATCCCCCCCGGCTACTGAGACTGGATTAACCCCTTCGCTCCTTCTGTTGGCCGTCCAGGGGGCTGCTACTCGGGGGCGAAGAACGGACTCAGCGGGGTCAAGAGCGAAGCCCCGGCCCCCCAATATCGGGAACGGAACCCGCGGCTTCCAAAAGAAGCCTGCCCCGGGGTCTCGGCTGTCTCGGCTGGACAGAACTGGTGGGTTGTGTCTTCCGCTCCTTCTTCTTCTTCGTCCACCTCTCCGCTTCCACCTTGTCCTTTGCTTTCCCCATCTCCCCTTCCTTACTGAGCTTGGGTCCCCCCCCCCCAAAGTGTGTCTGCTCTGCTCTCTGAAGGGCTTGAATCAATTTATGCGCCCCGGCCAAGGTCCGGCGGGGGGCGGGTGTTGTGCGCGTTAGAGGTGCAGAGATCTGCTTTTCAAGCGGAGCTGCAGCAGTATGTATGACGTGTGAACCAAGGGGCGGGCTTCTGGCAAGCAGCTTTTTTACGAGTATTTACTACAAGAAGGTCTACTCTAGAAGATTAACATCCCCGCTCCTGTCAGTTTCCGATGGCCATGCCCGGCTAAAAACAACCCTTAAGATAATCAAATACAAGCCCAGGTTTTCTGCTCGTTGGCGATCGACATTCGCCCTAAGGAATGGCCGAACCTTTGGCGAATGAGTTGGCGTCCGCAGCTGCCAGAGGGGACCTAGCGCAAGTTACTAATTTGTTGGAAAATAATATAAACGTCAATGCACAAAATGGATTTGGGAGGACTGCGCTGCAGGTTGGTATCTGGGCGGACAGAGGCGATCGTTCGCCACTAGGTGAACTGGTTTGACGGGGGAAAGGACCGTTTTAAAAAGGGGAGGAAAAAAAATCAGCATTTTTTAAAAAGCGAGTTGGTTGCCATATTTTATAAGTTTCACCGCTCCAACTCCTTAAAGTGACGTACTTTAAGTAAAACCTGGTTTTAATGTTTCTCTAATCTCGGGATAAACCTTGTCTGCAAGACACCTCGTCTTTAAAAAAAAATATATATTCTGAGACAGGGAAGCAAGTGGCGGAGGCAGAGGGGGAGGGAAAGGAACAATCCGGGCTAGGTCGGTAAACACCTCATTTTTGAAATCCGGATTATATCTGTTTCAGTATCTGAACGGGGGTGTTGTCTGGCTACTAAAGGGTGGCGGTTGGGGCTTATTTTTTCTCACACTCTGGCGAGCAGCCCCCCCCCCCCAAAAAAAAACTATCGCCCCTGAATAACTGCGATGTTCGGCGAAGCAATGTGGCGATCTGGATCACGAAAATCCAATGCTTTGTTATTCACCATCCTTCGGGTGCTTTTTGATATATCGGTGGATCGCTTCACTGCGAGAGTTTCCTTTCCGTAGGTATATAACGCCGTCTACACCCATTTCCAGTGTTTAGATTTACAGGCGGCTGCTGGAGCTCTTCCAGCTACTAAAAACCCTGCACCCGCTGAAAGACGTTTTCCTTTGAGAACATTGGATAACGGTGCTGAAAGTGTTACGTGGGAGGGGGGAGAGGTAAGGGTGCCCAACCAGACAGAGAAGAAAAAGGTAGGTGAAAATCTGGGAGGATTTTCCGATGAAAGACCGTGGATCTGGTCCGAAGTACTGCGGAATATTCAGCAGGCTCCTTAAAGAAAAGCAATTTGTTGATTCAACTACAGACAGGATCCACTTTCTGAAATATTGGAAGAGGGGTCCCTGTGGGTGAGGGCTGAAAACTCCGGCAACACAATCTCCTCTTTAAAATGAAAAGAAACCCTCCTGTAATAGGACCTTTCTTGGTGTTCTTTTCAAATTCAGCTCAGTAATCCTAAATTATTTTCCGATTTGCAAGGAGCATAAATGCCTTGAACCCTTTTAGGTTTTTCTGCACCATAACAGGTAGGTCATGTTTGGAACCAATCATTGAATTGGTGTGGTAAAAAAGGAAGTGCAACCTCAATTTCCACCTCCTTACTAAATTGCCAATTCTTTTTCTTACTGTTTAATGAGAGCCAATGATTCTGCCCCCCCTTCCCCCCCCCATTTCATGATTTACAGAGATACATCTCTGCTCACTCTGCGGGGGGGGGGATATCTTTTCCACCACCTACTTTTCACTGCAGCTTCATCACTAATCATAATTTGAGGCAAGCTACACACACACACACACACACATCTGAATAAAAGTAAACACAACAGAAGAAGCTGATTCTTATTTTCAATATGTGTAAGCCAGAAAGATCTAGTGGGTGGATGATAGAACTTGAGCTGATAGTCAATGTTGCTTACCAAAGAAAGTGAAAATACACATTGGCTTCTATGGTCTCATTTAAATTCCTTCTGTCTCTTCTCTGAATGTTTTTCCTCTCTTTTTTTTCCCTTTTCCCCTTCTTTTTTTCAAATCAGGTGTTTAAGTGAAGGCCTCCTTTCTCAATCTGGCTAAGAACAGCTAGGCTTACGCCTTTGCATGCAATCTGTACCCTTCCCTTGTTAAAAGAATTCCACACCAGGAAAAAAAAACATTTAGAAACATCTAAAACTGTCTTTAAAACCAGATTTTTCTCATAGTTTGTATAGTATAGATAACTTTTGTCTTCCACAGTATTGGAACCTGATCCTGAGTTTTGTATTTACCCCAAATTATGAATTTGACAGGAGCTACAAAGTGAAATCTTAAAAGTTTAAGGAGTACATGTTCATTTTATCATAATGGCCGATATTAGTTTCCAAAAAGCTAACTGTACTCCTAGTGTTTGCATTCCAAATTGGTAAACAAGAGGGCAGGTGATTGGATTACCAAGGAAGAGATGATCTCCTAGTAAACTCTCATCTTTGTGGCTGCTGCTCTACATTCTGAGTCTTATATGTTCTCTCACATAACTCCCTCTTGTTTTATGGATTTTCCAGTTTCGTTTACTGTAACTGCTTCCCTTTTGTATACTAAAACAGAAGACAGCATTCCTCGCAAGAAAAAAAAAGTAAAAGGCACACAGCAATATTATTTTATAAATGGGTAGGTAAAACAGGACTGAAGACAAAAATACTGAAAGCAAAAGAACACACCATCTTTGAAAGCTAGCTGTTCCCTGTAACAAAGCTTGACCGAGGTGTAAACTTCAGTATGTGATATTTGGCTGTGGCTTTTAAGACACAAGGATTAAAATATTCAAAAAAAGTACAAGGGTCTCTGAGATGGGCAATCCTAACTATTAAAATATAAGAAAAATTATAGAGTTACTATATCATTTTTTTTCTTTCACCAGAAACTAGAGATTCTTAAGAAAATGTGCTTTTAAGTGATTTTTAAGCAAAACGTTCACATAGGGAATGTTTAAGGAAGCTAACAGCTTTTTAAAACTTTCTACTTAAACTGAACATAAGCAATAAACTTAGAGGTATTGATTTGCATTCATATAACAATCCCAAATGAAACTAAAACTGCAAATCTACATGTACATTTCCTTAGAAGTTAAGACCCTCTGAATTTACTAAGATATTTTAAAAAACACATAAACCCATTTGACTGGTTACTCCACAGATAAGGGACACAGGAAATATATACTCTGTCTTATTGATTAAAATGTGTTCTCTGAGTAATGTACAATTAGTCTACAATGTGACCATAATAGGATTACATTTCAGTTCTTTGCAAGTGCAGAAGTAACACAGCTTTGTTTTTAATAGTGGCATTCTTCAATTTCCCCCTTACTTCTTTCATTTCATTACTGGTAATTTTCCATGTTTACTTGCACTTCCTTCCCCAAGAACGATTTTAGATCCATCCAGGTTTGCAAAATACATTATATTCTAAATCCACTATCTGCCCTTTTGTTTACGGTATTGTTTATTTTGTTCTCAATTGCAACTGGAAGGGCTTAAATAAGGGAAGAAATTGAGCTATTTCTTACATATGCAGTATATTTGCTAATAAGGTGCAACACAGACTTTTATTTTTTACACACCTTATGTGGACACATCTTTAATTAGAAATAGTCATGTAGGTCCTCAATCCTTTATACAACTGGAAAATGGACCCTTTGGATTTTAGACCTACTTTCTATCAAAGTAGGACAAGCTCATCAGTGTCATTATATAGCTATTCCCTTAACCAAGAACCTCATCCTTTTACCTTGTCCCTTGATTTTTTTTTTTCTTCATTTCTATCATGGCACAACAGGAAGTACAATTTCCCATCATTCTATTTGTTTGTTTTGGCACTATTTGTTTCTGTGTGGTGTAGGGTGGGTTTCACAGCCCTGCCGTTTCGGCAATCATAGCTTCTCCATTGCAGTATCTCTCAGAAGAGACTTAAGTTCGGCTTTTAAAAGCAGGAGTGGGAGAGGGGTCTCTCTGAAGCCACGGGCCATTAACGTTGAGGACCAAATAGGCGGCCAGAAATGCCAAATAGAAGTCAATTGCTGGTGTCATCCCAAAATATCCCGGCTCAGAAAGCCTTCCAATCAAATGCACCAGCCTTGTATTCTCTGCCCTGGGATGCCGAAGAAGTTGACATCCCGTTTCCCTACGGCTCTAGGCTCCTGCGCGAACTTTCCCACGGGCTTTCCCAAAGCCAAATCAAGCAAAGGCTCTGCAGGTAAGGCAGAGTGGGGATACATATGTAACGTGTGTGAACCCAATCCTTGGGGAGGGGGCGCATTTGCCCACTGCCTCGCGTTTCTCGTCCTCTGCCTTCAGGTGGTGAAACTGGGGAACCCGGAGATCGCCAGGCAGTTGCTGCTGCGAGGCGCCGACCCGGATCTGAAAGACCGCACCGGCTTCGCTGTCCTGCACGACGCAGCCCGTGCCGGCTTCCTCGACACGCTGCAGACTTTGCTGGAGTTCCAAGCGGACGTGAACGTGGAGGACAACGAGGGCAACCTGCCGCTGCACTTGGCCGCCCAAGAGGGCCACCTGGCCGTCGTGGCCTTCCTTCTGGAGCGCACGGCCAGCCGGGTGGAGCATCGTAACAAGAAGGGAGCCACCGCCTACGACCTGGCGAAGCTCTACAAGAGGCAGGCCGTCGCCAAACTGCTGGAGAACAGCAGGCGGAGGGAGGGCGCCCTCAGCGGGGACTGAAGCCCACCCCTTGCCCCGGACTCCAAAGTGCCTGCTTGTACACCTGTCGCCTCTCCTTTCCTCTCTTTCTCTCTTCATCTTAATCAAAGTATACAAATAGGTGGGGTCGGTCTTTTTTTCAAATGCAGACATGGGGGTGATATTTTTCCCTCTTGGGGGGAAAAAATCATGCCAGTAGCAGCTTTTCACGGATACTAGCGAGAAACTGGGTGGGCTCTCGCCTTTCTTTTATGAATGCTTTTTTTAAAAAAAAACTCGGTTTGCTTTTGCTGCTCACCCCACCCTTCATTTAAGGGAGGATGGGGGGGAAAGGTTGAAGATATGTTTTTGTGCTTTCTGATAACTTTCTTTAAAAAGATCTATAAAGGCTTACTGTGATTTCCCATCCCTGAGCATCATCTAGCCTAACAGAGGTTAACATAATATGAAACAGTGCATGAAGGAGTGTATATGTGAAAGACCTTTTGTGCCAGAAGGGGAAGTGGGAGGAAAAGAGAGACTTTTGGACAATTGAATCACAAACGTTTGATGAGATGGATAAGCTAACAAAAGGTCTATGGAACATTCATTAAAAGTGCTTTCATTGTTATTTTTCTTCTATTTTTATTGTCATGCCTTATCTCCTAAACATCTCTTTTTCTGAAGGAAATTCTGCTGAAATATAGCTTTTTTCTAGTTAAACATGTTTAGGACCAAATGTCCAGTTGATTCACCACGTGTATCTGACCAGAGAGGAAATCTCAATTTGAGGTAGTTTGAATAGTGAAGCTTCAATATAACATTATAATAATAATGAGAGTAAGAAGGAATTAATCAAGTCCAAAGTCACACAGTGTGGGAATATGGCATCTTGGCTATTTGCACAAACACAAGTTTAAGATTTTAAAAAAGTAATTTATAAGATTAGATTGCATTTAGTGACTTGATCAGATTTTGGGAATGCTCTAGATTTTTCTCAGATTAAACTGCCAGAGTAGTACTATTTACTCACATTTGTTCCAGTAGAATAAATCCAGAATAAGCATTTATTTTTGTGGTTAAGACTTGGGATTTTTGATCAAAGCCTCTTTTACAGAGTTCATAAATTTCCATATAACAGTGTAGTATAGGCACTCAGAAGCAAAAATGTGAAGTTGGATTGTTTTAGGTTGCAGTTTTCTATGTATCTATGTGGGATTGAACTGCACTGAACTGAGTGAATGGAGTTAGTTCTGAGCAGATGTGGCTGGGATTGCATTGTTACTTGGAGTTTTAGGATTGCTGAGTAGAAAAACTGACTATTAAACAGATGTATTTTGCATGGGAATAAATTACAAAACCTATAACTTTTATCAGTTATTTAGAATAATCTCACTCTCATCCCGATAGTTTTCTGATTAAAAACTTCAGTTTGTTGCAGTGGAGAGAATTCATTGCTATTCGCCTCCACAAAGAATTCTCTGTGTCATAAAATGGGGGGGGGTGTCCCAGTTCAACTGTTGCTGTGAAGATAAAAAACTGAGAAACTGTGATGTTTTATGTGACTCAGGTCTTAGATCGTTACTTTCAAGAAGGGTGACATCCAGCTATATTGGTCAATTTAAATTTGGCTCAATTTTTTTTTAAAAAGGATTCATAAAGTGTATCAGGCAACTTCATCCCCCTGCATTTCTCCTGCATTGTAGAAACTTTTCCTTTCTTGAACAGAGATTTCAGAAGGATCAGTTAAAAACTAAACCAATCATATCCTTTTCCAGACATTAAAAAACAAACCGGCATCTAAAGGAATTTGCTGTCTGTAAAACAAAACAAAACCTCACCTTTTCTTTCTGGTGAACCTGCCCCTCCCATCCTCATGAGAGGTTTAATTTTAAAAAAGCTTTAATATTTGAAAAGCTAGTAAATATATAGGCAAACTTCTAGCAGATGATGGAGTTTCATAATGGGCTCAAAAAGTTAGTCATTGTCAACACAAAAGAAACTATGTGGTTTCAGAAATGACTTGCATGACATCCTCAGTGTCAGGCCAAAGGAGGCAGGAATGCTCTTTCTCTTTTTCAAAAGCTTTTCATAATTAATGTGGTTAATATGAACTCTTAGTGTTGTCAACCTAACAGCAAATAGCATTAATTCGATTTCTCTTAAATATAATGCAGAAGATGGGAAACCAATGACACCAGAAGTTTTCTCAAAAAGTCATATATTTATCCATGCTCTTTAACTACCTTTCACTTGGCACCAACATACCTAAAGAGCAATATCGATCTTAGGAGATGGACAGTTACACCATTATTTCACTCGGACTTGTTCATAGGTAAGAACGTTTGAGATTAAGGTCCAATCTGACATAGTCTGCTTCGCTAGAGCTTCCCCCCAGAGTGCAAACCAAAGAGTTATACTTTTTTTAAAAATCTCAGAGCACTAATATTTGGATTCCCCACACCTAGTCCCATCTTTGAAGCAGGTCAAGACTGAATATGGGTGGAAATTCCAAACAACGGCTTAAAAATTCGGGCTCAATAAACCGACGTCGCATTTGTAGTGAGAAGATCTTCAGACAAATTGACTTCTGTGGAGCAGGTGAGCCGTACTAGACTCCGTTTACCCAGAAAAAGGCTCCACTTCTGTTCCTGTGACGGGTGGCACTCTCTGCCCATGCTCAGGGAACAGCAAGGGGGACGGGGCTCAGTATAACCAGTTTTCCCCAAGCTCTGCTCTGCTATTTGCCAGTCCTGCGCTGTCTTGTTGCCCAGCACCAGGAACGGAGTGCCATTGACTTTCAGGGCGCTTTCTTTGACCACTGGAAACCTGGCCTTGGAGACTTGGATCCTAGGACCATCTCAGTGAGACTTGCTATTCCCAAGTAAACATCGGGAGAGCTGAAGCAGCTTACTTGTCAGAAGTGAGTGCCACTGAAAATCACTCTCACGTGGAAGAAGGTAGATGACATATTAGAAAACACTAAGGGGAAGGGAGGAAGAGAAATAGGGAGGTAGAGGAGTCCACAGCGTTCTAGATCTTTCAAGCCCATGTTCCGAATGGGTTTTACTAATGGTGCGCTCGCTGCTGAAGTACAAAGTTAAGAGGGAGGATTTGAAAGCGACCCAGAGCCCCTAACTCGCGTTTGCTAGATCCTGGCCGTTCCCTCCGGGGAAGCTGGAGGCGTAATTTGGCTGCCGCAGCAAGCTCAGCCGGATGCCCTGCGCCGCAGGTAAGGCGCTGCCCGGGCACACCAGAACAAGCACCACCACCCGTGGAGCCGAAACCTGTATTTGGCTTCCTGCCCTGGGAATCCGTGTGAATTCTGAGCCGGCTACCTCTTTATCTAGTCAGACCCAGGACAAAACTGGGGGCGAAGAGGGAGGTTCCCCCCCCCATTCCTTCCTTCCTTCCTTCCTTCCTTCCTTCCTTCCTTCCAAGGACCAGGAGCAAGAAGTGTGGCCCAGATGCGAGGTGCTCAAAATGTCGGAGCTGTTCCTGGCCTCCGCGCCGCGTCTTTTCCTTCGCGGCGCTTCGTGCCTTTCCTGCTGGGAATCGTCCGAGGTTCCAGTACGCCGCGGTGCCCAAAGCCAAAGCTGGGGCCATGCGGGGTCCGCGCCTAAGAGCCAAGCCGCGAGTGGGAGGGGAGAGGCAGCTTCAGAACCGTTACTTCGCTCCCCCCGCGCTTCCCTTCTCGTCCCCATCTGCGTCCCTCCCCCTTTACGGTTTCTTTTCCCTTTCTCTTCCTGTCCAAACATTTTTAAATTTCCGCGCCTTCCTAACAGTCTGATTGTACAGTATTGATTTGGCTTCTTCCTCCGCGGGCTTCGGCGCCCTTTGTTTTTGCCCTTCTGGTCAGCCGGGGGTTGGCGTGAACTTCTCTCGCAGCCCCTTCTCCGGAACAGGCAAGGCGAGGCAGGAGCCCAGGAGCGATCTCGGATGCGCCCCGCATCTCCTCCTTCTGCCCTCGCCCACCGCGCCTCGAGGAGGTCTCTCGCAGCCGGTGCAACCTGCCGCGCTGGATGGGCGAGATCTGCGGGTTCTCTCCAACGCTGAAGTCCCAGCCCAAGCGGCCGGAAACGCCGAGGCAAAAACGCCGTCCCTCTGCTGTTTTCCTTCGGCGGGGAAGATGCCGGGGGGGGGGGGGGATAGGCGGTGTGCGTTTGCGCGTCTGGGAAGCTGCAGCTGAAAAGGCTCCTTTTCCTTCTAGAATCGCCAAAGGAAACTGTCCCAAGGCGGCCTTCGCCTAGAGGTCCTAGCACACGGAGGAAAAAAGCGAACGGCAAGGAAGGTATTGGTATTTTATTTTAGAGATATTTTATAATTAATTCTTAACTTACTTTTTCTGTTGCCCTATCAAAGCCAGTATTTCATGGGGAATTAACAAAGAAGAAAAGTGCATTTGTGAATCACCTTAACTAAAGCTCAGGTCAAATACTTTTCTCAGTATGGGTTCCCTGTGAATGATAGGAGGAAGAGATTTCTCTTGCCCTGCTTTACAGGAAACCCATAACTTTATCCCGTTGTTTTTCACATTACTCTGTATCAGCCAAATGGGAGTTACAACTTTGAGAAATCTCATTTTTACAAAGCACTTATCAAAGAGATGCCAGCTCTTTGCAGCTTTTAGAATGACTTCTATGGAAAGAAACTTGTTTATCTGTTAAGTTGGATTGTTTAATGCCATCCTAAAGTTCCATATCAGTATCAGCCTAAAAGCTGAAAGCATCACCTTACAGAAGAACTCCCCCCCCCATTTTTCTATGCCCTTAAATTTGGGCCTATGACTATGTTTCCAAAGCTTATAAAAAAATAATGTGCTTAATAACACTTTGAAAAAGATCAGCCATCTTATCTTACTTAAATATTACTACCTCTTTTCAGGCAATAGTGTAATTATTAGAAGTTCATTACCACTCAGCAAAATAATCACACCATGAAGAATATTAACTACAATTTTGAAAGAAAAATGACATTTTTAAGCCAATCTTTGTTTCTTTCAATAAAATATTTTGAAAAGGAAGTGAATCTGGAAGCTTAATTAGTTAATTTAATACTCTTGGTTACATGTAAGATTTAAGCAACTAAAGGATAGTAAACATTTGGGTACATTTTTTGCTACTATTAAAATACTAATTTTAATAATCAGAATTGGGCCTTTCTAGTATCGGAAAATGTTCTTAATACATTAATACAATATTAATAATAAAACAAGCATGATTTATATGGCGGATGTTAAGATGTAATTTAACTTACAATTTTATGTTCTTCATGAACATAAAGATTCCTAAAAATTGATTTGTGCTTGAGAATAGAGTCAATATTTTAAGAATTGGGTTACTGAACTGATACAGAATGTGAATAGAGAAATACGGTATTTTTAAGACAGTAAACTTTGCATCCTTGTTTAGAAGTTAATTTTTGACAATCATACAATATATTATTCCTGCTCTTTTACTTCAATTACGTCAAACCAGAACAAAATAACTATCAACATGTTCGAGCAACAGCCATTTTACTGAAGGTTTGAATGGGAAGCTCCATTTCAGGCCTTTTCTCCTTCTCAAGTCTAAATGACATTTAGATTCAGATTGCTTTTGCCAAGGATTTATCTTCAGCATATGCTAATATACAGTGATGCATACATTTGGTTAACTTTACCCATATTATATTGCAGTATATATATTGCATTATTTCTATTTTGGGATGCTGCTAAACAAGGAATACAAGATGTTTTAAAAAGTTAAAAAGTAACAAAACTCTTGTGCTATTAATTAAACTCCCTGCAATATTTCCTACATTCTAAAAGTAGGAAAAATAACATTGGTAGGAAAAGTCTACTTTAACCTAGAACAATTTAATAGAATCTACTTTTGATGAATTCTGGCTTCTGTTTAGTCATTATCCCTCTCCTAGATAATAAATGAAATAGGAAAATGGGATACAATGCATATTGAATATTGGATTTCTATTAACCTTAAATAGAGTGCACAATATTTCGAATCCTACCTTGATAGATTATTTAAACATAGATTAAGCTAAACAATATTTAAGGATGAGATTTTTATTTACTTTCTGATTTAGGCTTCCATGTTAAGAATTACAAAATGGGTGGGGTCCATTAGCAGCATCAAACTGAATCTAGAACTTCATCAGGATTCTAAATGAAAGCATCATTGGAAGATGGATGCCCAACTTCTGCTTGAATACATCTAGGAAACACAAGCTACCCTCAAACCCTACCCAGATAATGGTTTCCACTGTCAAATCCCCTCATTAGGAACTTTCTGATCTAGCATTCAATTAAATCCATTCTTCCTATCTTTGTGCTCTAGGATAGAGAGCTTTTCTCATTGTGACATTCTTCATAACTTGAAGGATATTATCATATTCTCCCCCCCCCTCTTTTTCAAGTTAAACATTTCCAGTTTCTTCAAGCTGTCTTCATAGGACTTAATTTTCAATCCCTTGACCTTCTCTGAACTTTTTGCAGTGTGTCTAAATTTTAAGTACGGTGCGAAGAATTGTACACAAATAATTTAGGTGAGGTCTGAGCAATGCTGCATGAAAATATAGGATTTGGAAACCTTTATTGACATAATATCATACTGTGTTTACTTTTAAAATAAATTATTTTTCATCAGTGCCCAGATCAGCATTTTTGCAGCCACATCACATTGCTGACTCATGTTCAGTTTGTAATAATTGCTATTTTTGTTTGAAAGCACAGGTTGTTTAGTTTTTAAAGCAATTTCCACTTAAAGTAAGTGTAATTCTGCTACATGTATAGAACCAAAATCCTGGAAAACTAAGTCATTAAAAAAATAGGCACTAATCAGACAATTAGCTCTTCTAGTCTAATTTGTATCCCTAGAAGCAAAAAGTAACATATTTTAAGTATAAAAAATTAATGGAAGTTTACTTTTTTTCCCAATTTGAATAAACATTGATATAATCAATAAAATCAGTATGGTTGACAAAATCAGAATTTATTTAAGAAGCAGTGAAACCAATATGATTCTATGTTATTTTATTACACTACACTAAGAAAATAAAAATGTCTTTTCTATTTCTTAAAATAGAAATTTATAGCATGTTTTTTTCTGAGCTAAAGTCTACGTGATTAGATGGATACATATACATACATACATACATACATACATACATACGTACGTACGTACGTACGTACATACATACGCAAGTGTTTTTACTATTATACCATAAATGGGCATAGAGTGGTACTTTTTCCAATGTGTATTATGTATAGTGCAGCCCAACAAACAAAGAAAAGTGGCAAATAAACTTGTCTTGATGCATGGTATTCCAAAATTTTATTCCAAAAAGTATTGCCTACTTTAATAGTTAGTACTTCTGCTCATGCATGTTAATGTATCTACAGGCATATAGACATTTTAATATAAAACCCACAGATTGCATTTTGGCACCCTTTGGAGCAAATTGTAGAATTGGTCATGCATGTCTATCCATTTCCTGCTATATATGTGCAATGACACTGGGTTCCAATTTCACAAACATGCTAAAGTACACTATACAAACATGCTAAAGCACATTACAGCTTATTTACCTGAGATTATACTTGTGTAAACAGATCCATTATGACTAAGCATTAATCATAAACTAAGCCACTATGGCTTGTTTAATAAGCCATAATTTAATCCTTGTTTCTTAGCATTATGTGGCAACACAAGTATTTGCTCATTCTGCTGCATTTTCCTTTTTTTGCAGAGAAATACATTCAATTTTGTCATGTAGGCACATTCATTGGTCTCCTATAGCTTAGTTTTCCTCATACTGTCTTGAAAGCTTCCTATAAAGTTGAAATCACATTGTTTCAGGAAAAGATACTATTATATTACTTGAACAGAAAGACAACAGTTTTAAATAAAAATGTTCTATGGTTGGTTTTGCTATTTTTATTGATTTCATGAAGGTACTTAATAACATCATCTTGAAATCTTCAGCTGATGCTTCAGTTTTCTGAGATGCAATGAATGATAGGGAGAAGAAAATCCTTTAATATCAGATAGATAGATATTGTTAGGCCCACATTGACCTTGCCCAGTTTGGTATCCTTAAGATACGTTGACATTTTGATTTAAATGAAGATATATTTTATGATCTCCATTTTAGGCCTTTATGAATAACTCTGTGCAATTACATTGTTTAATTACAGTATTATGTGGTTTCCTCTTTCTGGTGTTGTAGCATTTTTATTATTAGCATCCTTAGAAGAGTGATATGTTGAATTGACATAGTATACAATTAAATTTAAAAAGGAGAAAAATATTTTTATAATCAAGGTATCATTAATGATTAAATTAGGCATAAACTAATTAATATTATATAAGATTTATAGGAAGAACCCATAAATCCATACATTCATTCTCTTTTCAATTACTTGTTTTCAATCTAAAAAATATCCGTGCAGTATTCACATAGCCAGTTTGGTCTAGTGCTTAAGGCATCAGGTTACAAAGGAGGAGACTGTAAATTCTAGTCCTGGCTTAGACAAGAAAGCCAGCTGGATAACTTCGGGCCAGTGACTTTCTCTCAGGCCAACCCACCTCATAGGACTGTTGTTGTGGGAAAAACAGCATTAGAAAGACAAAGTTTGCCACCTGAGTTATTTATAAAAATAATGAAGGCAACATATAAATAAAATGAATGGTCAGTTGTTTTGAAGAATACTATACCTTCTTAAGGAAGGAACAGAAACTACATTAACTTAAATCCCTGAAAAGTTATATTTCATAGTAATAGAACTATTTTATTTGAGCTGCAAAAATTCAGTTGAACAGTCTATGGGAGCAAAGACATAGAACTTTCTATATCTCTTTGCTGCCATCTATCAGTCATCCAGATTTATTTCACCCCAGATAGGGTGGCTGTTAGTAAAAAGCAGATTTTAAAAAAATATCTCCCTTCACCTATTATCACATTAAAGAAGACAAACAAATAGGTGAGGAGAAGGAAGAGAAAGGGATTTTCATAAAGAAATTAAAGAATCAAACTTTAGGCTTATATAGGTGGGCTCCTTTGTCTCAGCAATATCAAAGTTTGATGTTTCATTTATTTTTAAATCTGTAAATAAAGCTAATTTTAAAGGTGTAATAATGTAGTTGTTTTTTTTCTTAAAGAAACTGACTCTAGCATATTTCGGTGAAAGAAAGTGTTCAATGTTCCAAAAAGTGCAAGCTAAATTGTATGCATATATTTTAATAGCAAGTCAATTTGTCTTACCCCTCATTTGTAATGTTCAATGAACTATTCAGTAAGGCTTTAATTTTATGTTATCTTATCTGGATATAAGTTCCACTGAAGTTAATGGCACTTCCTTCTGAATAGAATTCTATATTTGTCCTATAAGAGAATGATTACTGCAGTAATATAAACATATATAAACTAAATATATCTAGTTGTTCTCAGACAATATAAACCACTTAAAGAACGAAAGTAGTTCATTCTAGATTCTTTACAGAAGCCCGTCTTCACTAGTTAAATGAGCTGACTAAATATTGTTTCGCATTTTACAACACTATTTGAAATGATTTAATTGAACTTTAGATAAGATAACTTTGCCACAGCTTATTTGAAAAACAAAAGAAAAAACACATCAGTGCCAGAATGCTTTTGGAAGATTTTTCTTTTAAGACAAAGGAAAAAAAAGTAATGGAATTATATCTGATATTAAAGAACTTGAAAAGCTATCTGTTTATTTCTACCTCAGCATCTAATTAATCTATTTTTTTTAAAGCAGGGTGCTTTGCTCATGATACTCAAGCCTCAAGCCTTCCAAATGCACAGATTAAGACTGTACCAGTAAAAAAATGGCAGCACAATCTTATGCCTGCCTATTCAGACATAATCCCCATTTCAGTTCAGTCTGCCTGAATTTTTATTAGGTAAGTGTCTATAGGATTATACTTTAGGGTTTTATGAATAATCACAGAACCAGTATTTCCTATTTTGGTATTTGTTTTTTTAAATCTGAAATGATATTTTTTAACATAATGTTTGTATGAAATACAAATAAACCTTGGTGCTAACCATTTATGTATTTTGCAATTACCAAGCCTTCTTTAAAAGTATTGATCTTATAAAGTGGAATTGTTTTCCCCCTGCTTTCAAACTTTTGTATGCCATATTTATGCATTATTTCATACTCTGAGGATTAGAACTGCAGAGTTCTCCCTATACAGCAAGAGATTTGAAAAGACCTGTGCTTCAAGTAAACAGTTTTAGGGAGAGGCTTAGGGTGTGCTGTTGCTCAGCCATGAAGAGGCTAAAGATCTAGTCCCCTCTGCTCCAGATTCTACCCTCCCCATTCAAATCCCATCTTCTGAAGGCAAGTGCTGACAATGGCACTCATCCTCCAGTCTTTGCCCTCTCTGGCAACATGCCTAGAAGTCTTTGCAATAGACTGCACCATAGGCAGAGGGTAAAGGCTCCAAGCAACTCTTATTCTGATTACCAATTTTTCCCTACACATGAATAGCAATAAATAACAGCTTAAAGTGGAAAGCTAGAAATATCCTGATAATATTAAAAATATAGTGTTTAACTAATCTCTAATAAAAAAGCTCTTAATTCATACAGTACCTACTACTAATAGCAGTGACGATGATGTCATTCTTAGAATGTGACAAAGGGCTAATAGTATATACTGTATGCTGTAAAAACAATGAGTCAACAGTTTCTGTGCCCCCCGAGGTCAAGCTTTCTACAGACTGAAAGTAGCCTATTCTTTAAACTCCCAGGATTTGCAGTTATTAGCTACTGCATTATGTAAAAATGTACAATGTTAAGATAACAGAGTAACACAACTTTTTTGTTCAGAGTATAACTTCTCAAAATGTTTATTGTCACAAAAAAGAGAAAGACTTGTTGAAATTTTAGAAAACAAATTCTTGGTATGTGCTCAAAATTCAGCTGTGTAAAATTGTCCTTCCAAAACACTGAGAACAAGCAGCATTGCAAAATGGAGCCTTACTTAAGCCAAGCATCCAATTTCCTTTATACTCAAGACACGTCTTGATGCTTATTTTCAGACTTCGGGTCTCTGTATAGGTATCATCAAGAATAGCCAATAGTTTTCTAATGCTTTGAAGCAAGAATCTCCTTACTTTTCAAATTATGAAATTATACACATAAAAACTTAAATAGAGAGCTCTTGATACTTTAAATTACATTTCAAACAAGAGTTTTTAATTTTCTAAACAGATTTTTTGGGTATACAATCCATCGTTCAAATGTTGACTACCTTTACACAAGTTTAAAGACTGCATAAATCTTTCAAGGCCAATAGTGCTCTATTTTTTTACCAATCTAACAGGAAAAAAAAATACCTCTATCAGAAAAAGAAAGGGGTGCTAAGTCAAGTCTGGATTGCTGATATCTGTTTTCATCATTAAGGAGATGTATATATGTAAACCATATTTGCCATCTTTCTGGTTCCTCTGCTTCATTCACCTGGAAGCTTAGTTTAGGGTGTAGTTTTTCTTTTAATTGTTTATAAAGATAGTTCCACTTAGTAGTAATACTACAATTTATTTTGTTTATAATTGCTCTGAGCTTTTTTAATACGAAATATTTAATAAATTACTAATACGCCAAGCTAGCTGACTCTATTAAATAAAACTGTAACTCCATAGTTTTTAAACAAATGATGACTATTTCATGTCAATTATTTTATGAACATTTAAATATTTGAATTTCTGAAATTGCTTTATTATTTAATTAGATAAGGAATTTAAAAAAGCATTTTGGTTTAATTACATCAGTGAAAAGATTTCCAGTTTAAACTCAAGACAGGTAGAACACTAATGGTTCCTGCTCTATTGGTCAGGTAAGCAAACTTCCCAGCTGAGTTTTTTTCCTCTGGCTCTGGTAGACCAGACTACCTACTTCATTGTGTGTACAAGAGAATGCATAGCAATTTCATTTCAGTGAAGGTTATTAAAATATCAGTTGTGCCTTAGCCTCATAATAAAGAGCCATTACTTCCTATCCTAGTGGATTGACTGTAGAAGTATCAGGGGGAAAAATCCAACTGTACAATCTGCAACTCTTTAAAAGTTACAGATGTTACATTTTTTAAGTAATGGTTTTATTATGCTGCTTCCTATAGTTTCAGATCTGAATTTAAGATATGTTGGCAATATTGTTCACCTTTCTTTCTTTTTAAGATACAACACAATCAAAAGATGACACCCAGTCCTAATCTAGAGCCACAATTGCACAACTAAACAAGAACAATAATGTTGATAGTATTGAGTTGCTGCCTGAGGTACTGCTGTCATTAAACTGCTCTTATTATGAACCCTGTGCTGCCAATCATTTATTTATATTTCAGAAAAGTTCATTGCAAACATTAGAAATATATTCCTCAGACCCATTGACAAATAGGCTTTACATAGCTCTTTGCACTGGAATTTGAATATTGTCTTCTCTAGTATTCCTTTCTGTGACTAAATGTCTGGGAATTATCATATGCTATTTCATTTCTTTTCTACTTTTTTTATGTCCAATAGAGATCATTTGAATTTATTTTTAAGAAACACATCTTTTAAGGCCAATCATAACATCTCCTATCTTTTTATAATCTGTATTTGTCTATTCTTGATACTGTATAATTAATACTAAGAATTAATTCTATGTTTATTGACTTTACCTGTAAAGGTCAATAAAAATAACTAAATTTTACATTTTATTTATTTATTTATTTATTTATTTACTTACTTACTTGCTTACTTACTCACAAGCATATTTCTAAAGGTTATATTTTAAAATGACACAGCTTATTTCCTAGATAAAATCAAGAAACTACAATAAATCATTTGGACCAACATTTATAAATAAATACCCTTAATCCTACAAAGATTTATTTATGGTTATTTTCTCTCAAACAGACATTTGTCATATGATTTTTATTGCATTCTTATTAAAATATGTTAAATTTAAAGGAATAAAATTTCCAAATTTACAGAACGGTGTTTGAGTGGCAGAAAGGTAGTATTAGCTGCCTACTGTTGTCATATTTTCCCCCCCCCCCCCGAAAAATTCAAAAACAATTAAGGATTCATATTTTACTCCCCCCCCCCCCGAAAAATTCAAAAACAATTAAGGAAAGTATCAATAACAATACACTTTTAAATAAAAACTAATTTAACAAAGTCTATGTCTATCTATAAACACATACTCCTACACAAATATTTTAAATACCCATACATTTTGTCTAAAACAACTTGTTTAGAAATGAAGATAAGTTTATTAGGACAATTTATAGCAAACAAATAGTGACCAAACTTTACTAAATTTACAACTGATAAGGAGTCCTTATTTTAAGGAGTCCTTTGTTGCTGTTAATTTTCAGCAAAGCAATTTTCCATATTTTAAAATAACACTGAGACAATGAAAAATGTACTTTTGTTTTTCAACAGTAAACTCGATAGTGAACAATAAATACTTAATTCATTTATTGTCCTGGATCAATTGATAATATTAGGAAATAGGATAAATTAGTAAAAAAAAAAAAAAGATGGCAGCGCCCACGGACCGGCACCGACCGAACCGGATCCGTGACGTCACCAGCGGGTCGCTACCGGTTCGGGCGAACCGGTCCTAACCGGGAGGAACCCACCTCTGGTATGTATCAATTTGATTACACCTTTGCTAACAAAATCTAGAAAGTTCCAATTTTTAGACCAACATTTCCACCAATAAAAGTTTGATGGAGTGTAATACTTTCTACTGTTCTTTGTTGATTACTTATTTATGTAGATTTAAGAGCACCTTTGTTCTGTGAAGCATTCCAGTGACAGTCAACAAATTCAGTGCTAAAATAATTATTGTGTAGTTTTGTAATACTTTGAAGAGACTCTGTTTGCTTAAAATATAATTCCATATAACTTTAGTTAAGATTTCCTTATTTAATGTACAGGTAGCCCTCAACTTACAACCATTCATTTAGTGATCATTCAAAGTTACAACAGCACTGAAAAAAGTAACATGACCAGTTCTCATACTTATGACCATTGCAGTATTCCTATGGTCACATGATCAGAATTTGGATACTTGGCAACTGGCATGTATTTATGATGGTTGCACTGTCATGTGGTCACCATTTCCCAGCTGGCTTCTGACAAGCAAAGTCAATGGGAGAAGCCAGATTCGATTATTGACGACATGATTCACTTAACAATTGCACTGATTCATTTAACTATGGCAAAAAGGTCATTAAATGCCATGAATCACTGAACAACTGCCTTGCTTAGCAACAGAGATGTGCTCAATTATGGTGTAAGTTGAGGACTACCATATATTTATATGACTTTTAAATATTATTGACAGTCCAAGTTGACCCAATTTGTATATTTTATGAAGAAATGATTAAATTTAATTGAAATTAGATTGGTACTTGTTTCTATTCTTTGGAAATACATAGGATTGCATACACTTTAAAATCCAAATTCTGCAATTCTTCCCATTGTTACTACTGAACCAATTTGTCCTCATGAGGATTCTTTGCTCTCCAAAGACTGGACACAACTCATCAAAGCAAATCTATACACAATACTTTATTGCAGCACACACCTTGCCCAACAACTGCTTATTCCTCTGGGTCAACACCACCCTTCTAGGACTTTGCAAAGTGATGTTGCCAAGAACTATGTCCTTAATAATCAGTCCTTTATATTCAGTCTGTAATATTCGGATCAGACAAAAGTCTCAAAGTTTATAAAATAGCATACAACCTTTGCCTTTCTCCAAAAGTTCTTGCGCTAATTATGATGACATGCAGTTTCAGCGTGGTTGCTCCTTTTTTAATTGCTGCTGAGTCCCAGGCCAAACTCGAAGCCTTACTCTTAAGCAATGTTGCTTTTTGAGCACTCCAGCTAAGCTACCCAAGTATTCCTACCGGGATATGCTGCTAGTTGTCTGACCTGCCTGTAATAGCAATCAGTCTTCAGACATCGCCTCCTGCTTCCTTGCCTGTATGCTGTTTGCTATCTCCTTTTTTCCTGCACACACCCCCTTACAATGTCTTAGTGTTTGCTTTTGTAAGCTAAGGGTCTGGATGGGATGAGGCTGCCTCTGGATATCAACATATCCTTGAAAACACAAAGATTCAGCCAAGCATCTGGAAGATCGGCTTACTTGTAAGTAAATGAATGCATGCTTGAGCCCATCTCTCAGGTTTCTAGGACTCTAAACTTTCACAACCCTTTGAAAAAACATGTGCTATGCTGAGCCTTGGGGGAGTGGGATGGGAAGCATTTCTGTCATGACTACAGCTGCTTTCCCAAGCATAGACTTCCTCACATAATCAAGGAAGGAATGGAAGAAGGGGAGATGGTTAGGAGCCAAAAGTTGTTTCCATCTTCTCCAGACTGCAATGCAATTATTATTAAGGAGAAAGGACCTTACGTTACCAAAAATTTAGGTTCTCAACAGACTATATTCAGTTGCAAATTAAATAAATTACAAAAATGATAGCAATGCAGAGGAACAAAGCTTTTGAATATTAAGACTTGGCTAGAGTGAGGAATCTGACTGGTAGATTTGAATGGTGTTTGAAGTATTGGGTTCTGGGTGCTTTTGATTATTTTAGCTCTGAATGGGACAACTTGCCACAGCCAACTCACCAACTTCAAGAATAGGGTTTGCTTGAGAAACATGGACTTCAGGCAAAGTTACAGGAGGATAAGATTTGCAACATTGTTAAATCCAGAACAGGAATCCATAAAGGGGTGTTGACATTGATAGAAAAAGAGATAAATGCAAAAAATAGAAAGTTTTAAAAAATTGTGTAAAAATGTAAACTTTCATTTTAATGGTATTAAATTACTGTGTGTGGAAGGCTACAAGTTAGGCAAGTAGGGAAACCCTCCTTAGAGACAAAAAAAGGGTTCAGAAGTTTATCTTTTCTAAGTATCTCAGTTGATGAGTTGAGAGAGTAGCTGAAGAATTGAGGTACCCTGGATTTAGGCCAGAAAATAATAAAAGGTTTAAAAGGGAATGGCTACATTACTGCAAAACTCGAGAATCTTTTTCCTGCCTTTCCTTGGCTGGAAACAAAACACTATAATGTGCTTTTATACTGTAGCCCTTGAGAAGCTGTCCTTTGGTTTTATCCAGCAGCCCTGCTTTCTGCTCTAGGCAAGAGGCCCAGAAATGTGGCTTTTTGGCAGGGAAAGCAATTATAGCTGTACCTGGGAAAAGGAGACAAATTTCTCTTTGCCAATATGAATCTCTCTGGGAACACTGAAGAGAATTACAGTCTCTCTAGGTTTGTCTGCAAAATTGGAGAAATAGGGACTGGGACTTTAGGCTCTTTTGCGTGGTTGGGGAAAAGGAATTGCCCAGAATAGATGGATGAATGACAGATTACTGGTTTGAGGAAACTGCCTTAATAGCAGCAAAGAAACAAAGGCTGGAATCGTTTTTGATTAGCTTTAGCCCACCAAAACACAGAAGCATTCTGAAATGGTGATGTCAATGTAGGGGATGCTGAAAAAAAAAAGTATTATTCCAATTGACCTATTAACTGGTTTGTGTATCAAACCCAGGTATTTAACAACAGATACAATTCACTTAAGGCTCAGAATTATTTGGTTTCTCAAGAATAATATTTTAAAATTAAATTTAGCTAAGTGATTCTCTTCACATAAAGCAAATCTTTTTACCTTTGAACCTCACTTTTCAAAAATCAGAATGGAGGAAGAGGTGGAATTAATTTTGCAATCTTGGCTTCACACTTCAATATTTTATTCATAGATACATACTTCACAAACCTAACCTAATCCTTGTGATATATAAATCATGATTTATTATTTATAATAACCTGAATTTAACCTCTTCATTCCTAATGCATTGCCTCTATGTTTTCTGTCATGGTGACTGACCTTTGGAACAGGGTCTCTCCAAATATTTGATTGGCTCTGACTCTGATGACTTCTTGTAAGGCATTAAAGACTTGATTTTGTCATCAAGCTTTGGCAGGGCCTATATACGGTACTAGTTACATTGATTTGTGTAAGTTGTTCTATTTTTATTTGGCTGCTTATTATATTTGTGTTGTTTTTTATTATGTGCTTTATAGTATTTTTAACTGTTTCAGGCTACTTAAAGTCAGGAATTTAAATTTAAAGTCATGTAAATTGAATAACTAAATTAATAAACAAATCTTTTCCTTAGTTTTTTTTTTAGTGTGAAGTCAGTTAATAAGGATAAAGCTTTCATCCTATCCTTCGATTTTTTTTAGTTTTCAACTGATTTCCTTAGTAAGATTCTGTCAAGAACCTGTCATTAAATGACACTACACTTGGGTGTGTATTAAAATTAGCAAGTCGTCAAATGGAATTGTTCTACATAATTTTTTAGATGAGACTATTAGTATAAAATATCCAATAAATAATTCGAAATTGTTTTCTGTATATTGATGTACATGATTCACTTAACAACTGCAGTAATTTGCTTAACAACCGTGGCAAAAAAGGTCATAAAATCAAGCATGACTCACTTAACAACCACCTTGCTTAGCAATGGAAATTCTGGTCCCAATTATGATAATACGTCAAGGACTACCTGTAATGAACAGAGTTATACTTTTTCCAGAAGGAGAACATTTGCAATGTATGTGAGTTTCTGTATCCATAGTTCTCTTTGGTTTTCCAACATAACTAAAGCAGTACTTTAATTCGTTTTGATTAATACATCAATTGCACGTTTTCTTGGAAGAAAATTACCTTAATACCTTGATGCAGGCACTCGTAACCATTGTGCCTGACTGCTGTAAATTACTGCATGTGAATCTGCCTGTAGTCTGCATCTTCAATTGGTGCAGAACTCAGAGGCCAGTAGTCTCTGGAAGAACTGAAAGAAACACTAAAAGCTTTAATTAGCTGCCAATTTTTTTCTGGCCAAAATGCAAAGTGCTGATTAGTACTTCCAAAGTTTTGTATGATTTATTCAGGTTATTTCAGAATATATCTCTTGCTATATGTTTTTGCCCTATGGACAATGCATATCCAACCCTACCCCCAGACTTGAGTTCATATGAGGTACTTTAGCAACAGTTGTTGCCTACTTATCTTCTTTGTAGCTGTCCTAGTTCTTTGGAATGTACTGTTTTTGTGGAGTTGAACAGCTAATTTCTTGAATTTTTTAAAAGGCCATTAAACAAATATATTAAACAGAGTTTTAACTGATTTCAATAGATTTAATTATAATTTTGGATAGTTTTAGTATTTACACAGTAGTTTTGATTGAAATTTGTTTTTATTGGCTTCAGTGTTGCCAGTCATCATCTACACACTAGAAGCAATTATGGAGGGAAGCATTCTTTTGGGGAAATGGGGCAGCTTGCAAGAGACTGGGAAGCTCATTTGGCCTTTCTGTCTTAAATAAAAGTAAACTTAATCATGCTTTGTTGCAAGACTAACAGATGTCCATGGAGGCATCACAGCATTAGGCTAGGGCAACATGACAGGTCAGTCGCTGGTAAAAATGGTCTGCAGGCAAATATGACCACCATATAGAATGTATACTGATTAGGTATACTGCTCAATGGCTGCAAAGAAATCCAAACAGCTCTAACTCTTTGTCATTAGAATTCAGATTTCTGTAGTCCAGATCTGTCCCAGTATTATTCTTTTTATAGGCCACTCCAATTACAAATATATGTGAGTGGATAATACAAACTGCCAGCATTATCCACCCTAAAGAGATGGCCCTGAAAATGTAGAAAGCAAATGGCTGAGATCCCTTTCCTCCAGATTCTCTTTTACCTCCCTTTGCCATATTTCTTTGCAATAACTAAAAAAACAGAGAGAAATATTTTCATAGAACAGCATCTCAAAGTACCCCTCAACTGAAAATTGTTAATTTGCATTTTTAATTACTATATTGGAAGTTATAGCACATTAATTTTAATATAATATTATTCAGACATTCACTGGTTTACTTAACACCTGTTAAGAAGTGGGAAATAGATACCATAATTACCAGCAATCTTCTTTCCTGTGTTTAGAAGTAATGCCAGTAATCATAATACCACAATTACCAAAACATAAAACTAAGTAAGGTTCTGTAAATCATCATGTATCATATTGAAATATAGACATCCTACAGGATACCACTATAGTTCTAAATTCCTTCCTGTTAGCAATGTGCATTTATTATTGAAGTGTTTGCTCTGTATTTGGTACTGTTTGTAGAGTTCAACTGTAAGAATTCTAAAAAAGCATAATACATTCTAATAAAGTTCATAGTTATTGACCCAAGCAGGGAATTCATCTGAGGAGATAAAGGAGTAGGCGAGAAAGAGGAATAAGGGTTTGTGGAAGATTTTAAGAAGGGAAATGTGTGGTGGAGATCTCAATAAACTGCAAGCAGCAAGGGCAGTAAAAGAAGCTTCATAGGGATCCACAGTGCTTCTCTTCTTGCTGAAGAGAAACTCTATTTTCTGAAAGTTCAGGTTAGTGGAGGGAAAAATGAATTTCTGTTCCACTACACATCAGAAGAGGTAAGATGTTTCTAAAGGGGCAAGTGAAGGGAGGGACATAGAAAGGAAGTAAAGGCCAGATAACATGAAGAGGAAGATAGGTTGAAGCATGTCACTCTGAAAAACAATAAAATAAGAAGGCAACCAATATCAGTTCACTGTGGAAGAAAATCCAAGGCCAGGGAAGAAACGTCAAAGAAATTCAAGAGCCACTTAAAAAAAGAGTTTTGGAAACAAACAGAAAAACTCACAAACAGAAATTCTCAGAGAAAGCCAAATACGATATCAAAAACATCCTATGGTGGGGATGCATATGTGATAGGAATATCCCTGGGAAGCAATACTATAATTTATTCAATGGAATAAACTCAGCAGAAAGGGGAATATTGTGTGGTACATGCAGAATGCATACATATGTATATAAATCCACAAACTGAAGCATAGAAATCCTATTGAATGTATTTGAGTAAAAATAAAGGAGAGAAAAAGAAAGCCAGTTTGGTTTAGTGGTTAAAGCACCAGACTAGAAACCAAAAGACTGTGAGTTCTAATCCTGCCTTAGGCATGAAAGCTGGTTGAGTGATTTGGGGCCAGTCACTCTCTTTCAACTCATGACAATGTCAGGCATGGGCAACAAGCTGGTTAGTCGATTCCTGTCACAACCAATGGATCAACACTCAGTTGATCTGAAAAAGCAAACCCTGCACTTGCAGGAAAACACTAGGATGAAAAAAAAAAAAAGAAAAAACACAAAAATGATAGTGTGTTGTTGAAGTTCATTATAGATTGCCAAACCTTTAAAGACACCTAGAATAGTAAAAATTGGAGATTTCAACTATCTCTGTTAAGTCAACTAATTCAACTTTGCTAATATCACAGATCCAATGATTTCTGTTCTCTTACTGACAACTCTATTTTTCAGAAGCTGGCTTAAGAGGTCAGCTATACTGGACTTAATCCTTACCATAAGGAAAGAAATGAGTGAAGAAATTAATGTGACAGAAACTTTGGGGAGATTGACCCTGTTGTCCTTGAATTCATGATATCAAGGAGAGAAGAATATAGAGAAAGATTTGTATACCAGATTTCAGAACAGCAGATGTTGTTGAACTCGGACAGAAAAAAAGAGATGTGGGAGGAATGGGAAATTTTCTGGAATAAGATATTGAGGGTGCAATACTAGCAAGACAAAGGAGAATAATTTAAAAATATTAATATGGGTGCACCCAAAGCTTTCACTTCAAAGTCTAAAAACTAAAAAGCAATACCAAAATGGAAGGAAAGATTTATAACCAAATAAAGATACAAGGCTGTCATCAGAAACTGTAGAAATATGGCAGAAAAGTAAAGATATGAGAGAGAGAGAGAGAGAGAGAGAGAGGGAGGGAGGGAGGGAGGGAGGGAGGGGGAGAGAGAGAGAGGGAGAGAGAGAGGCTTATTTGAGTACAAAAAGAAAAACAAAGGAAAGACAAAATGGCTGTAGGCCTACTGCAAGGCGAAGGAGGTGAATGGGTAATGGGAGAAGGGAGAATAACAACTTATAATTTATGTCGGTGTTAGAAAGTAAAAGAACTTGATTGATTATCTGCCATCAAGTCAGCATTGCCTCTAGCAACCACATAGATTGTCTCCATGATAATTTGTCACTAAACTTATCTTTCACATCTTCCAATAATGTACTCATTGCCACTGTAACTGGTGGTAGCTTTCTTCTTCTCTTTCTTTCTACCTCTTCCAAGATTACAGTCTTCTCTAGAGAGCTAGGTCTTGGCATAAAGAGAGCCCAAAGCAGGAAAATTTAAGCCTGGCTGTTATGTTCTAACTGTTTCAACTGTGTTGCATGGTTCCAACCAGGTCCAGCGTTTGAGCGGGAAAAAGCTCAAACGCTATTGGCTGGTCTGTCTGACAGCTCCCTATAAAAGGGCAAGCTGTCAGACTGCTCTTTGCTGGTTGCTTACACAAGAGCTGAAATAAAGAGCTGCTTTGGAAGTCTGTCTCTTGTCATCTCTACCCACTATCTAACAGTGTAGACTTGGTAGGAAGAATTAATGCCGCCGCCTTAATTTACGATGGAAACCCGAATGCCGGCTTTGCAGCTTCCTGACGCCTCTCGCCGCTTTCTCGCCAAACTGGAAAAGAGCGTCTAAAAAACTACCGAGTTCAAGTTTGCCACGCCTTGGTGTTGCGAGTCTTGTCTTTCCTACCTCTATACGGTCTTCTTTCCCCGGATGTTGTTCTGCTCTTCCGCAGCGGATGAGGGCTCCGGCGGGGCCAAGTGGGAATCATGGCTCGGCGGGCTTTGTGAGTACTCCCCCTTCCCCCCCTCAGTCCC